>JANJXV010001656.1:0-91305 GCA_024803745.1 Megascapheus bottae
TTCACACACCTCCATTCTATGACTTCACTCACCTCCATTCTGACTTCACACACCTCCATTCTGACTTCACAAACATCAATTCTGTGACTTCACACACCTCCATTCTTTGACTTCACACAACTCCATTGTGAGTACACACACCTCCATTCTGACTTCACAAACATCAATTTTGTGACTTCACACACATCCATTCTACGACTTCACACACCTCCATTCTATGACTTCACAAACTTCCATTCTGACTTCACACACGTCCATTCTGACTTCACAAACATCAATTCTGTGACTTCACACAACTCCATTCTCTGACTTCACACACCTCCATTCTATGACTTCACACACCTCCATTCTATGACTTCACAAACTTCCATTCTTTGACTTCACACACCTCCATTCTTTGACTTCAATCATCTCCATTGTGAGTTCACACACCTTCATTCTATGACTTCACACACCTCCATTCTGACTACACAGCTCCATTCTATGACTTCACACACCTCCATTCTGTGCCTTCACACATCTCCATTCTAGGACTTAACACACCTTCATTCTTACTTCACAAACATCCATTCTCTGACTTCACACACCTCCATTCTATGACTTCACACACCTCCATTCTATGACTTCACAAACCTCCATTCAGTGACTTCACATATCTCAATTCTGTGACTTCACACACCTACATTATGACCTCACACACCTCCATTCTATGACTTTACACACCTCCATTCTATGACTTCACACACCTCCATTCTGAGTTCACAAACCTCCATTCTGTGACTTAA
Source organism: Megascapheus bottae (assembly GCA_024803745.1). NCBI lineage: Eukaryota > Metazoa > Chordata > Mammalia > Rodentia > Geomyidae > Megascapheus > Megascapheus bottae. The sequence goes on from JANJXV010001656.1 coordinate 786, forward strand.
CGCACCTCCATTCTGTGACTTCACACACCTCCGTTCTGACTTCACACACCTCCATTCTATGACTTCACACACCTCCATTCTGTGACTTCACACACCTCACTTCTGTGACTTCACACACCTCCCTTATGACTTCACACACCTCCATTTTATGACTTCACACACCTCCATTCTATGACTTCACACACCTAGATTCTGTGACTTCACACACCTCCGTTCTGAGTTCACACACCTCAATTCTGTGACTTCACACACCTCCATTCTGACTTCACCCAGCTCCATTCAATGACTTCGCACACCTCCAATCTGACTTCACACAGCTCCACTCTATGCTTTCCCACACCTCCATTCTATGATTTCACACACCTCCATTCTATGACTTCACACACCTCCATTCTGTGATTTCACACACCTCCATTCTGAGTTCAAACACCTCCGTTCTGTGACTTAACACACCTCCATTCTGTGACTTCACACACCACCATTCTGAGTTCACACACCTCCATTCTGTGACTTCACACACCTCCATTCTGACGTCAAACAGCTCCATTCTATGACTTCACACACCTCCATTCTGTGACTTCACACACCTCCATTCTATGACTTAACACACCTTCATTCTTACTTCACAAACATCCATTCTATGACTTCACACACCTCCATTCTATGACTTCACACACCTCCATTCTATGACTTCACAAACCTCCATTCTATGACTTCACACACCTCAATTCTGTGACTTCACACACCTCCATTATGAATTCACACACATCCATTCTATGACTTCACACACCTCCATTCTATGACTTCACACACCTTCATTCTGTGACTTCACACACCACCATTCTGAGTTCACACACCTCCATTCTGTGACTTCACACACCTCCATTCTGACGTCAAACAGCTCCATTCTATGACTTCACACACCTCCATTTTATGACTTCACACACCTCCATTCTATGACTTAACACACCTTCATTCTTACTTCACAAACATCCATTCTCTGACTTCACACACCTCCATTCTATGACTTCACACACCTCCATTCTATGACTTCACAAACCTCCATTCAGTGACTTCACATATCTCAATTCTGTGACTTCACACACCTACATTATGACCTCACACACCTCCATTCTATGACTTTACACACCTCCATTCTATGACTTCACACACCTCCATTCTGAGTTCACAAACCTCCATTCTGTGACTTAACGCACCTCCATTCTGTGACTTCACACACCTCCGTTCTGACTTCACACACCTCCATTCTATGACTTCACACACCTCCATTCTGTGACTTCACACACCTCACTTCTGTGACTTCACACACCTCCCTTATGACTTCACACACCTCCATTTTATGACTTCACACACCTCCATTCTATGACTTCACAAACCTAGATTCTGTGACTTCACACACCTCCGTTCTGAGTTCACACACCTCAATTCTGTGACTTCACACACCTCCATTCTGACTTCACCCAGCTCCATTCAATGACTTCGCACACCTCCAATCTGACTTCACACAGCTCCACTCTATGCTTTCCCACACCTCCATTCTATGATTTCACACACCTCCATTCTATGACTTCACACACCTCCATTCTGTGATTTCACACACCTCCATTCTGAGTTCAAACACCTCCGTTCTGTGACTTAACACACCTCCATTCTGTGACTTCACACACCACCATTCTGAGTTCACACACCTCCATTCTGTGACTTCACACACCTCCATTCTGACGTCAAACAGCTCCATTCTATGACTTCACACACCTCCATTCTGTGACTTCACACACCTCCATTCTATGACTTAACACACCTTCATTCTTACTTCACAAACATCCATTCTATGACTTCACACACCTCCATTCTATGACTTCACACACCTCCATTCTATGACTTCACAAACCTCCATTCTATGACTTCACACACCTCAATTCTGTGACTTCACACACCTCCATTATGAATTCACACACATCCATTCTATGACTTCACACACCTCCATTCTATGACTTCACACACCTTCATTCTGTGACTTCACACACCACCATTCTGAGTTCACACACCTCCATTCTGTGACTTCACACACCTCCATTCTGACGTCAAACAGCTCCATTCTATGACTTCACACACCTCCATTTTATGACTTCACACACCTCCATTCTATGACTTAACACACCTTCATTCTTACTTCACAAACATCCATTCTATGACTTCACACACCTCCATTCTATGACTTCATAAACCTCCATTCTATGACTCCACAAACCTCCATTCTATGACTTCACACACCTCAATTCTGTGACTTCACACACCTCCATTAGGAATTCACACACATCCATTCTATGACTTCACACACCTCCATTCTGAGTTCACACACCTCCATTCTGTGACTTCACACAACTCTATTCTGACTTCACACAGCTCCATTCTATGACTTCACACACCTCCATTCTGTGACTTCACACACTTCCATTCTATGACTTCACATACCTCCATTGTGACTTCACACAGCTCAATTCTATGAGTTCACACACCTCCATTCTGACTTCACACACCTCCATTCTATGACTTCACACACCTAAATTCTGACTTCACACACCTCCGTTCTATGACTTCACACAACTCCATTCTGACTTCAGACACCTCCATTCTATGAGGTCACACACGTGCATTGTGACATCACACACCTCCATTCTATGACTTCACACACCTCCATTCTAACTTCCCACACCTGCATTCTGACTTCACAAACATCAATTCTGTGACTTCACACACCTCCATTCTTTGACTTCACACACCTCCATTGTGAGTTCACACACCTCCATTCTGAATTCACAAACATCAATTCTGTGACTTCACACATCTCCATTCTATGACTTCGCACACCTCCATTGTGAGTTCACACACCTCCATTCTGAATTCACAAACATCAATTCTGTGACTTCACACACCTCCATTCTATGACTTCACACACCTCCATTCTATGACTTCACACACCTCCATTCTATGACTTCACAAACCTCCATTCTGACTTCACACACCTCCATTCTGACTTCACAAACATCAATTCTGTGACTTCACACACCTCCATTCTATGACTTCATACGCCTCCATTGTATGACTTCACACACCTCCATTCAGTGACTTCACACACTTCCATTCTTTGACTTCACAAACCTCCATTTTTTGACTTCACACATCTCCATTGTTAGTTTACACACCTCCATTCTATGACTTCACACACCTCCATTCTGACTTCACAAAGCTCCATTCTATGACTTCACACACCTCCATTCTGTGACATCACACATTTCCATTTTATGACTTAACACACCTTCATTCTTACTTCACAAACATTCATTCTATGACTTCACACACCTCCAATCTATGACTTTACACACCTCCATTCTGTGACTTCACACACCTCAATTCTGTGACTTCACACACCTACATTATGACTTCACACACCTCCATTCTATGACTTCACACACCTCCATTCTGACTTCAGACACCTCCATTCTATGACTTCCACACCTCCATTCTCTGACTTCACACACCACTATTCTATGACTTCACATACCTCCATTGTGACTTCACACACCTCCATTCTATGAGTTCACACACCTCCATTCTGACTTCACACACCTCCATTCTATGACTTCACACAACTCCATTCTGACTTCACACACCTCCATTCTGTGACTTCACACACCTCCATTCTGTGACTTCGCACACCTACATTGTTTGACTTCACACATCTCCATTCTTTGACTTCACACACCTCCATTCCATGACTTCACACACCTCTGCTCTATCAGTTCACACACATCCATTCTATGAGTTCACACACCACCATTTTGACTTCATACACCTCCATTCTATGACTTCACACACCTACATTCTTACTTCAGGAACATCCATTTTATGAATTCACCCACCTCCATTCTATGACTTCACAAACCTCCATTCTATGACTTCACACACCTCCATTCTATGACTTCACACACCTCCATTCTATGACTTCACAAACCTCCATTCTATGACTTCACACACCTCCATTCTATGACTTCACACACCTCCATTCTTTGACTTCACACACCTCCATTCTATGACTTCACTCACCTCCATTCTGACTTCACACACCTCCATTCTGACTTCACAAACATCAATTCTGTGACTTCACACACCTCCATTCTTTGACTTCACACAACTCCATTGTGAGTACACACACCTCCATTCTGATTTCACAAACATCAATTCTGTGACTTCACACACATCCATTCTATGACTTCACACACCTCCATTCTATGACTTCACAAACTTCCACTCTGACTTCACACACGTCCATTCTGACTTCACAAACATCAATTCTGTGACTTCACACAACTCCATTCTCTGACTTCACACACCTCCATTCTATGACTTCACACACCTCCATTCTATGACTTCACAAACTTCCATTCTTTGACTTCACACACCTCCATTCTTTGACTTCACACATCTCCATTGTGAGTTCACACACCTTCATTCTATGACTTCACACACCTCCATTCTGACTACACAGCTCCATTCTATGACTTCACACACGTCCATTCTGTGCCTTCACACATCTCCATTCTAGGACTTAACACACCTTCATTCTTACATCACAAACATCCATTCTATGACTTCACACACCTCCATTCTATGACTTCTCACACCTCCATTCTATGACTTCACAAACTTCCATTCAGTGATTTCACACATCTCAATTCTGTGACTTCACACACCTACATTATGACCTCACACACCTCCATTCTATGACTTTACACACCTCCATTCTATGACTTCACACACCTCCATTCTGAGTTCACAAACCTCCATTCTGTGACTTAACGCACCTCCATTCTGTGACTTCACACACCTCCGTTCTGACTTCACACACCTCCATTCTATGACTTCACACACCTCCATTCTGTGACTTCACACACCTCAATTCTGTGACTTCACACACCTCCCTTATGACTTCACACACCTCCATTTTTTGACTTCACACACCTCCATTCTATGACTTCACACACCTAGATTCTGTGACTTCACACACCTCCGTTCTGAGTTCACACACCTCAATTCTGTGACTTCACACACCTCCATTCTGACTTCACCCAGCTCCATTCAATGACTTCGCACACCTCCAATCTGACTTCACACAGCTCCACTCAATGCTTTCCCACACCTCCATTCTATGATTTCACACACCTCCATTCTATGACTTCACACACCTCCATTCTGTGATTTCACACAACTCCATTCTGAGTTCAAACACCTCCGTTCTGTGACTTAACACACCTCCATTCTGTGACTTCACACACCACCATTCTGAGTTCACACACCTCCATTCTGTGACTACACACACCTCCATTCTGACGTCAAACAGCTCCATTCTATGACTTCACACACCTCCATTCTGTGACTTCACACACCTCCATTCTATGACTTAACACACCTTCATTCTTACTTCACAAACATCCATTCTATGACTTCACACACCTCCATTCTATGACTTCACACACCTCCATTCTATGACTTCACAAACCTCCATTCTATGACTTCACACTCCTCAATTCTGTGACTTCACACACCTCCATTATGAATTCACACACATCCATTCTATGACTTCACACACCTCCATTCTATGACTTCACACACCTTCATTCTGTGACTTCACACACCTCCATTCTGAGTTCACACACCTCCATTCTGTGACTTCACACAACTCTATTCTGACTTCACACAGCTCCATTCTATGACTTCACACACCTCCATTCTGTGACTTCACACACCTCCATTCTATGACTTCACATACCTCCATTGTGACTTCACACAGCTCCATTCTATGAGTTCACACACCTCCATTCTGACTTCACACACCTCCATTCTATGACTTTACACACCTCCATTCTGACTTCACACACCTCCGTTCTATGACTTCACACAACTCCATTCTGACTTCAGACACCTCCATTCTATGAGGTCACACACGTGCATTGTGACATCACACACCTCCATTCTATGACTTCACACACCTCCATTCTAACTTCTCACACCTCCATTCTGACTTCACAAACATCAATTCTGTGACTTCACACACCTGCATTCTTTGACTTCACACACATCCATTGTGAGTTCACACACCTCCATTCTGAATTCACAAACATCAATTCTGTGACTTCACACACCTCCATTCTATGACTTCACACACCTCCATTCTATGACTTCACACACCTCCATTTTATGACTTCACAAACCTCCATTCTGACTTCACACACCTCCATTCTGACTTCACAAACATAAATTCTGTGACTTCACACACTTCCATTCTATGACTTCATACGCCTCCATTCTATGACTTCACACACCTCCATTCTGTGACTTCACACACTTCCATTCTTTGACTTCACACATCTCCATTTTTTGACTTCACATATGTCCATTGTTAGTTCACACACTTCCATTCTATGACTTCACACACCTCCATTCTGACGTCACAAAGCTCCATTCTATGACTTCACACACCTCCATTATGTGCCTTCACACATTTCCATTTTATGACTTAACACACCTTCATTCTTACTTCACAAACATTCATTCTATGACTTCACACACCTACATTCTATGACTTCACACACCTCCATTCTATGACTTTACACACCTCCATTCTGTGACTTCACACACCTCAATTCTGTGACTTCACACACCAACATTATGACCTCACACACCTCCATTCTATGACTTCACACACCTCCAATCTGAGTTCACAAACCTCCATTCTGTGACTTAACGCACCTCCATTCTGTGACTTCACACACCTCCGTTCTGTCTTCACACACCTCCATTCTATGACTTCACACACCTCCATTCTGTGACTTCACACACCTCAATTCTGTGACTTCACACACCTCCCTTATGACTTCACACACCTCCATTCTATGACTTCACACACCTCCATTCTATGACTTCACACACCTAGATTCTGTGACTTCACACACCTCCGTTCTGAGTTCACACACCTCAATTCTGTGACTTCACACACCTCCATTCTGACTTCACCCAGCTCCATTCAATGACTTCGCACACCTCCAATCTGACTTCACACAGCTCCACTCTGTGCTTTCCCACACCTCCATTCTATGATTTCACACACCTCCATTCTATGACTTCACACACCTCCATTCTGTGATTTCACACACCTCCATTCTGAGTTCAAACACCTCCGTTCTGTGACTTAACACAGCTCCATTCTGTGACTTCACACACCACCATTCTGAGTTCACACACCTCCATTCTGTGACTACACACACCTCCATTCTGACGTCAAACAGCTCCATTCTATGACTTCACACACCTCCATTCTGTGCCTTCACACACCTCCATTCTATGACTTAACACACCTTCATTCTTTCTTCACAAATATCCATTCTATGACTTCACACACCTCCATTCTATGACTTCACACACCTCCATTCTATGACTTCACAAACCTCCATTCTATGACTGCACACACCTCAATTCTGTGACTTCACACACCTCCAATATGAATTCACACACATCCATTCTATGACTTCACACACCTCCATTCTATGACTTCACACACCTTCATTCTGTGACTTCACACACCTCCATTCTGAGTTCACACACCTCCATTCTGTGACTTCACAAAACTCTATTCTGACTTCACACAGCTCCATTCTATGACTTCACACACCTCCATTCTGTGACTTCACACACCTCCATTCTATGACTTCACATACCTCCATTGTGACTTCACACAGCTCCATTCTATGAGTTCACACACCTCCATTCTGACTTCACACACCTCCATTCTATGACTTCACACACCTCCATTCTGACTTCACACACCTCCGTTCTATGACTTCACACAACTCCATTCTGACTTCAGACACCTCCATTCTATGAGGTCACACACGTGCATTGTGACATCACACACCTCCATTCTATGACTTCACACACCTCCATTCTAACTTCACACACCTCCATTCTGACTTCACAAACATCAATTCTGTGAATTCACACACCTCCATTCTTTGACTTCACACACCTCCATTGTGAGTTCACACACCTCCATTCTGAATTCACAAACATCAATTCTGTGACTTCACACACCTCCATTCTATGACTTCACACACCTCCATTCTATGACTTCACACACCTCCATTCTATGACTTCACAAACCTCCATTCTGACTTCACACACCTCCATTCTGACTTCACAAACATCAATTCTGTGACTTCACACACCTCCATTCTATGACTTCATACGCCTCCATTGTATGACTTCACACACCTCCATTCTGTGACTTCACACACTTCCATTCTTTGACTTCACACACCTCCATTTTTTGACTTCACACATCTCCATTGTTAGTTCACACACCTCCATTCTATGACTTCACACACCTCCATTCTGACTTCACAAAGCTCCATTCTATGACTTCACACACCTCCATTCTGTGCCATCACACATTTCCATTTTATGACTTAACACACCTTCATTCTTACTTCACAAACATTCATTCTATGACTTCACACACCTCCATTCTATGACTTCACACACCTCCAGTCTATGACTTTACACACCTCCATTCTGTGACTTCACACATCTCAATTCTGTGACTTCACACAACTACATTATGACTTCACACACCTCCATTCTATGACTTCACACACCTCCATTCTGACTTCAGACACCTACATTCTATGACTTCCACACCTCCATTCTGTGACTTCACACACCACTATTCTATGACTTCACATACCTCCATTGTGACTTCACACACCTCCATTCTATGAGTTCACACACCTCCATTCTGACTTCACACACCTCCATTCTATGACTTCACACAACTCCATTCTGACTTCACACACCTCCATTCTGTGACTTCACACACCTCCATTCTGTGACTTCGCACACCTACATTGTTTGACTTCACACACCTCCATTCTTTGACTTCACACACCTCCATTCCATGACTTCACACACCTCTGCTCTATCAGTTCACACACATCCATTCTATGAGTTCACACACCACCATTTTGATTTCATACACCTCCATTCTATGACTTCACACACCTACATTCTTACTTCAGGAACATCCATTTTATGAATTCACCCACCTCCATTCTATGACTTCACAAACCTCCATTCTATGACTTCACACACCTCCATTCTATGACTTCACAAACCTCCATTCTATGACTTCACACACCTCCATTCTATGACTTCACACACCTCCATTCTTTGACTTCACACACCTCCATTCTATGACTTCACTCACCTCCATTCTGACTTCACACACCTCCATTCTGACTTCACAAACATCAATTCTGTGACTTCACACACGTCCATTCTTTGACTTCACACAACTCCATTGTGAGTACACACACCTCCATTCTGATTTCACAAACATCAATTCTGTGACTTCACACACATCCATTCTCTGACTTCACACACCTCCATTCTATGACTTCACAAACTTCCATTCTGACTTCACACACGTCCATTCTGACTTCACAAACATCAATTCTGTGACTTCACACAACTCCATTCTCTGACTTCACACACCTCCATTCTATGACTTCACACACCTCCATTCTATGACTTCACAAACTTCCATTCTTTGACTTCACACACCTCCATTCTTTGACTTCACACATCTCCATTGTGAGTTCACACACCTTCATTCTATGACTTCACACACCTCCATTCTGACTACACAGCTCCATTCTATGACTTCACACACCTCCATTCTGTGCCTTCACACATCTCCATTCTAGGACTTAACACACCTTCATTCTTACATCACAAACATCCATTCTATGACTTCACACACCTCCATTCTATGACTTCTCACACCTCCATTCTATGACTTCACAAACTTCCATTCAGTGACTTCACACATCTCAATTCTGTGACTTCACACACCTACATTATGACCTCACACACCTCCATTCTATGACTTTACACACCTCCATTCTATGACTTCACACACCTCCATTCTGAGTTCACAAACCTCCATTCTGTGACTTAACGCACCTCCATTCTGTGACTTCACACACCTCCGTTCTGACTTCACACACCTCCATTCTATGACTTCACACACCTCCATTCTGTGACTTCACACACCTCAATTCTGTGACTTCACACACCTCCCTTATGACTTCACACACCTCCATTCTATGACTTCACACACCTCCATTCTATGACTTCACACACCTAGATTCTGTGACTTCACACACCTCCGTTCTGAGTTCACACACCTCAATTCTGTGACTTCACACACCTCCATTCTGACTTCACCCAGCTCCATTCAATGACTTCGCACACCTCCAATCTGACTTCACACAGCTCCACTCAATGCTTTCCCACACCTCCATTTTATGATTTCACACACATCCATTCTATGACTTCACACACCTCCATTCTGTGATTTCACACAACTCCATTCTGAGTTCAAACACCTCTGTTCTGTGACTTAACACACCTCCATTCTGTGACTTCACACACCACCATTCTGAGTTCACACACCTCCATTCTGTGACTTCACACACCTCCATTCTGACGTCAAACAGCTCCATTCTATGACTTCACACACCTCCATTCTGTGACTTCACACAACTCCATTCTATGACTTAACACACCTTCATTCTTACTTCACAAACATCCATTCTATGACTTCACACACCTCCATTCTATGACTTCACACACCTCCATTCTATGACTTCACAAACCTCCATTCTATGACTTCACACACCTCAATTCTGTGACTTCACACACCTCCATTATGAATTCACACACATCCATTCTATGACTTCACACACCTCCATTCTATGACTTCACACACCTTCATTCTGTGACTTCACACACCTCCATTCTGAGTTCACACACCTCCATTCTGTGACTTCACACAACTCTATTCTGACTTCACACAGCTCCATTCTATGACTTCACACACCTCCATTCTGTGACTTCACACACCTCCATTCTATGACTTCACATACCTCCATTGTGACTTCACACAGCTCCATTCTATGAGTTCACACACCTCCATTCTGACTTCACACACCTCCATTCTATGACTTCACACACCTCCATTCTGACTTCATACACCTCCGTTCTATGACTTCACACAACTCCATTCTGACTTCAGACACCTCCATTCTATGAGGTCACACACGTGCATTGTGACATCACACACCTCCATTCTATGACTTCACACACCTCCATTCTAACTTCTCACACCTCCATTCTGACTTCACAAACATCAATTCTGTGACTTCGCACACCTGCATTCTTTGACTTCACACACATCCATTGTGAGTTCACACACCTCCATTCTGAATTCACAAACATCAATTCTGTGACTTCACACACCTCCATTCTATGACTTCACACACCTCCATTGTGAGTTCACACACCTCCATTCTGAATTCACAAACATCAATTCTGTGACTTCACACACCTCTATTCTATGACTTCACACATCTCCATTCTATGACTTCACACACCTCCATTCTATGACTTCACAAACCTCCATTCTGACTTCACACACCTCCATTCTGACTTCACAAACATCAATTCTGTGACTTCACACACCTCCATTCTATGACTTCATACGCCCCCATTGTATGAATTCACACACCTCCATTCTGTGACTTCACACACTTCCATTCTTTGACTTCACACACCTCCACTTTTTGACTTCACACATCTCCATTGTTAGTTCACACACCTCCATTCTATGACTTCACACACCTCCATTCTGACTTCACAAAGCTCCATTCTATGACTTCACACACCTCCATTCTGTGCCTTCACACACCTCCATTCTATGACTTCACACACCTCCATTCTATGACTTTACACACCTCCATTCTGTGACTTCACACACCTCAATTCTGTGACTTCACACACCTATATTATGACCTCACACACCTCCATTCTATGACTTCACACACCTCCATTCTGAGTTCAAAAACCTCCATTCTGTGACTTAACGCACCTCCATTCTGTGACTTCACACACCTCCGTTCTGACTTCACACACCTCCATTCTATGACTTCACACACCTCCATTCTGTGACTTCACACACCTCAATTCTGTGACTTCACACACCTCCCTTATGACTTCACACACCTCCATTCTATGACTTCACACACCTCCATTCTATGACTTAACACACCTAGATTCTGTGACTTCACACACCTCCGTTCTGAGTTCACACACCTCAATTCTGTGACTTCACACACCTCCATTCTGACTTCACCCAGCTCCATTCAATGACTTCGCACACCTCCAATCTGACTTCACACAGCTCCACTCAATGCTTTCCCACACCTCCATTCTATGATTTCACACACCTCCATTCTATGACTTCACACACCTCCATTCTGTGATTTCACACAACTCCATTCTGACTTCAAACACCTCCGTTCTGTGACTTAACACACCTCCATTCTGTGACTTCACACACCACCATTCTGAGTTCACACACCTCCATTCTGTGACTTCACACACCTCCATTCTGAGTTCACAAACCTCCATTCTGTGACTTAACGCACCTCCATTCTGTGACTTCACACACCTCCGTTCTGACTTCACACACCTCCATTCTATGACTTCACACACCTCCATTCTGTGACTTCACACACCTCAATTCTGTGACTTCACACACCTCCCTTATGACTTCACACACCTCCATTCTATGACTTCACACACCTCCATTCTATGACTTCACACACCTAGATTCTGTGACTTCACATACCTCCGTTCTGAGTTCACACACCTCAATTCTGTGACTTCACACACCTCCATTCTGACTTCACCCAGCTCCATTCAATGACTTCGCACACCTCCAATCTGACTTCACACAGCTCCACTCTATGCTTTCCCACACCTCCATTCTATGATTTCACACACCTCCATTCTATGAATTCACACACCTCCATTCTGTGATTTCACACACCTCCATTCTGAGTTCAAACACCTCCGTACTGTGACTTAACACACCTCCATTCTGTGACTTCACACACCACCATTCTGAGTTCACACACCTCCATTCTGTGACTTCACACACCTCCATTCTGACGTCAAACAGCTCCATTCTATGACTTCTCACACCTCCATTTTATGACTTCACACACCTCCATTCTATGACTTAACACACCTTCATTCTTACTTCACAAACATCCATTCTATGACTTCACACACCTCCATTCTATGACTTCACACACCTCCATTCTATGACTTCACAAACCTCCATTCTATGACTTCACACACCTCAATTCTGTGACTTCACACACCTCCATTATGAATTCACACACATCCATTCTATGACTTCACACACCTCCATTCTGAGTTCACACACCTCCATTCTGTGACTTCACACAACTCTATTCTGACTTCACACAGCTCCATTCTATGACTTCACACACCTCCATTCTGTGACTTCACACACTTCCATTCTATGACTTCACATACCTCCATTGTGACTTCACACAGCTCCATTCTATGAGTTCACACACCTCCATTCTGTGACTTCACACACCTCCATTCTATGACTTCACACACCTAAATTCTGACTTCACACACCTCCGTTCTATGACTTCACACAACTCCATTCTGACTTCAGACACCTCCATTCTATGAGGTCACACACGTGCATTGTGACATCACACACCTCCATTCTATGACTTCACACACCTCCATTCTAACTTCACACACCTGCATTCTGACTTCACAAACATCAATTCTGTGACTTCACACACCGCCATTCTTTGACTTCACACACCTACATTGTGAGTTCACACACCGCCATTCTGAATTCACAAACATCAATTCTGTGACTTCACACATCTCCATTCTATGACTTCACACACCTCCATTGTGAGTTCACACACCTCCATTCTGAATTCACAAACATCAATTCTGTGACTTCACACACCTCCATTCTATGACTTCACACACCTCCATTCTATGACTTCACACACCTCCATTCTATGACTTCACAAACCTCCATTCTGACTTCACACACCTCCATTCTGACTTCACAAACATCAATTCTGTGACTTCACACACCTCCATTCTATGACTTCATACGCCTCCATTGTATGACTTCACACACCTCCATTCTGTGACTTCACACACTTCCATTCTTTGACTTCACACACCTCCACTTTTTGACTTCAAACATCTCCATTGTTAGTTCACACACCTCCATTCTATGACTTTACACACCTCCATTCTGACTTCACAAAGCTCCATTCTATGACTTCACACACCTCCATTCTGTGCCTTCACACACCTCCATTCTATGACTTCACACACCTCCATTCTATGACTTTACACACCTCCATTCTGTGACTTCACACACCTCAATTCTGTGACTTCACACACCTATATTATGACCTCACACACCTCCATTCTATGACTTCACACACCTCCATTCTGAGTTCAAAAACCTCCATTCTGTGACTTAACGCACCTCCATTCTGTGACTTCACACACCTCCGTTCTGACTTCACACACCTCCATTCTATGACTTCACACACCTTCATTCTGTGACTTCACACACCTCAATTCTGTGACTTCACACACCTCCCTTATGACTTCACACACCTCCATTCTATGACTTCACACACCTCCATTCTATGACTTCACACACCTAGATTCTGTGACTTCACACACCTCCGTTCTGAGTTCACACACCTCAATTCTGTGACTTCACACACCTCCATTCTGACTTCACCCAGCTCCATTCAATGACTTCGCACACCTCCAATCTGACTTCACACAGCTCCACTCAATGCTTTCCCACACCTCCATTCTATGATTTCACACACCTCCATTCTATGACTTCACACACCTCCATTCTGTGATTTCACACAACTCCATTCTGAGTTCAAACACCTCCGTTCTGTGACTTAACACACCTCCATTCTGTGACTTCACACACCACCATTCTGAGTTCACACACCTCCATTCTGTGACTTCACACACCTCCATTCTGAGTTCACAAACCTCCATTCTGTGACTTAACGCACCTCCATTCTCTGACTTCACACACCTCCGTTCTGACTTCACACACCTCCATTCTATGACTTCACACACCTCCATTCTGTGACTTCACACACCTCAATTCTGTGACTTCACACACCTCCCTTATGACTTCACACACCTCCATTCTATGACTTCACACACCTCCATTCTATGACTTCACACACCTAGATTCTGTGACTTCACATACCTCCGTTCTGAGTTCACACACCTCAATTCTGTGACTTCACACACCTCCATTCTGACTTCACCCAGCTCCATTCAATGACTTCGCACACCTCCAATCTGACTTCACACAGCTCCACTCTATGCTTTCCCACACCTCCATTCTATGATTTCACACACCTCCATTCTATGACTTCACACACCTCCATTCTGTGATTTCACACACCTCCATTCTGAGTTCAAACACCTCCGTTCTGTGACTTAACACACCTCCATTCTGTGACTTCACACACCACCATTCTGAGTTCACACACCTCCATTCTGTGACTTCACACACCTCCATTCTGACGTCAAACAGCTCCATTCTATGACTTCACACACCTCCATTTTATGACTTCACACACCTCCATTCTATTACTTAACACACCTTCATTCTTACTTCACAAACATCCATTCTATGACTTCACACACCTCCATTCTATGACTTCACACACCTCCATTCTATGACTTCACAAACCTCCATTCTATGACTTCACACACCTCAATTCTGTGACTTCACACACCTCCATTATGAATTCACACACATCCATTCTATGACTTCACACACCTCCATTCTGAGTTCACACACCTCCATTCTGTGACTTCACACAACTCTATTCTGACTTCACACAGCTCCATTCTATGACTTCACACACCTCCATTCTGTGACTTCACACACTTCCATTCTATGACTTCACATACCTCCATTGTGACTTCACACAGCTCCATTCTATGAGTTCACACACCTCCATTCTGTGACTTCACACACCTCCATTCTATGACTTCACACACCTAAATTCTGACTTCACACACCTCCGTTCTATGACTTCACACAACTCCATTCTGACTTCAGACACCTCCATTCTATGAGGTCACACACGTGCATTGTGACATCACACACCTCCATTCTATGACTTCACACACCTCCATTCTAACTTCACACACCTGCATTCTGACTTCACAAACATCAATTCTGTGACTTCACACACCGCCATTCTTTGACTTCACACACCTACATTGTGAGTTCACACACCGCCATTCTGAATTCACAAACATCAATTCTGTGACTTCACACATCTCCATTCTATGACTTCACACACCTCCATTGTGAGTACACACACCTCCATTCTGAATTCACAAACATCAATTCTGTGACTTCACACACCTCCATTCTATGACTTCACACACCTCCATTCTATGACTTCACACACCTCCATTCTATGACTTCACAAACCTCCATTCTGACTTCACACACCTCCATTCTGACTTCACAAACATCAATTCTGTGACTTCACACATCTCCATTCTATGACTTCATACGCCTCCATTGTATGACTTCACACACCTCCATTCTGTGACTTCACACACTTACATTCTTTGACTTCACACATCTCCATTTTTTGACTTCACACATCTCCATTGTTAGTTCACACACCTCCATTCTATGACTTCACACACCTCCATTCTGACTTCACAAAGCTCCATTCTATGACTTCACACACCTCCATTCTGTGCCATCACACATTTCCATTTTATGACTTAACACACCTTCATTCTTACTTCACAAACATTCATTCTATGACTTCACACACCTCCATTCTATGACTTCACACACCTCCAATCTATGACTTTACACACCTCCATTCTGTGACTTCACACACCTCAATTCTGTGACTTCACACACCTACATTATGACTTCACACACCTCCATTCTACGACTTCACACACCTCCATTCTGACTTCAGACACCTCCATTCTATGACTTCCACACCTCCATTCTGTGACTTCACACACCACTATTCTATGACTTCACATACCTCCATTGTGACTTCACACACCTCCATTCTATGAGTTCACACACCTCCATTCTGACTTCACACACCTCCATTCTATGACTTCACACAACTCCATTCTGACTTCACACACCTCCATTCTGTGACTTCACACACCTCCATTCTGTGACTTCGCACACCTACATTGTTTGACTTCACACACCTCCATTCTTTGACTTCACACACCTCCATTCCATGACTTCACACACCTCTGCTCTATCAGTTCACACACATCCATTCTATGAGTTCACACACCACCATTTTGACTTCATACACCTCCATTCTATGACTTCACACACCTACATTCTTACTTCAGGAACATCCATTTTATGAATTCACCCACCTCCATTCTATGACTTCACAAACCTCCATTCTATGACTTCACACACCTCCATTCTATGACTTCACACACCTCCATTCTATGACTTCACAAACCTCCATTCTATGACTTCACACACCTCCATTCTATGACTTCACACACCTCCATTCTTTGACTTCACACACCTCCATTCTATGACTTCACTCACCTCCATTCTGACTTCACACACCTCCATTCTGACTTCACAAACATCAATTCTGTGACTTCACACACCTCCATTCTTTGACTTCACACAACTCCATTGTGAGTACACACACCTCCATTCTGATTTCACAAACATCAATTCTGTGACTTCACACACATCCATTCTATGACTTCACACACCTCCATTCTATGACTTCACAAACTTCCATTCTGACTTCACACACGTCCATTCTGACTTCACAAACATCAATTCTGTGACTTCACACAACTCCATTCTCTGACTTCACACACCTCCATTCTATGACTTCACACACCTCCATTCTATGACTTCACAAACTTCCATTCTTTGACTTCACACACCTACATTCTTTGACTTCACACATCTCCATTGTGAGTTCACACACCTTCATTCTATGACTTCACACACCTCCATTCTGACTACACAGCTCCATTCTATGACTTCACACACCTCCATTCTGTGCCTTCACACATCTCCATTCTAGGACTTAACACACCTTCATTCTTACATCACAAACATCCATTCTATGACTTCACACACCTCCATTCTATGACTTCTCACACCTCCATTCTATGACTTCACAAACTTCCATTCAGTGACTTCACACATCTCAATTCTGTGACTTCACACACCTACATTATGACCTCACACACCTCCATTCTATGACTTTACACACCTCCATTCTATGACTTCACACACCTCCATTCTGAGTTCACAAACCTCCATTCTGTGACTTAACGCACCTCCATTCTGTGACTTCACACACCTCCGTTCTGACTTCACACACCTCCATTCTATGACTTCACACACCTCCATTCTGTGACTTCACACACCTCAATTCTGTGACTTCACACACCTCCCTTATGACTTCACACACCTCCATTTTATGACTTCACACACCTCCATTCTATGACTTCACACACCTAGATTCTGTGACTTCACACACCTCTGTTCTGAGTTCACACACCTCAATTCTGTGACTTCACACACAACTCCATTCTGACTTCACCCAGCTCCATTCAATGACTTCGCACACCTCCAATCTGACTTCACACAGCTCCACTCTATGCTTTCCCACACCTCCATTCTATGATTTCACACACCTCCATTCTATGACTTCACACACCTCCATTCTGTGATTTCACACACCTCCATTCTGAGTTCAAACACCTCCGTTCTGTGACTTAACACACCTCCATTCTGTGACTTCACACACCACCATTCTGAGTTCACACATCTCCATTCTGTGACTTCACACACCTCCATTCTGACGTCAAACAGCTCCATTCTATGACTTCACACACCTCCATTCTGTGACTTCACACACCTCCATTCTATGACTTAACACACCTTCATTCTTACTTCACAAACATCCATTCTATGACTTCACACACCTCCATTCTATGACTTCACACACCTCCATTCTATGACTTCACAAACCTCCATTCTATGACTTCACACACATCAATTCTGTGACTTCACACACCTCCATTATGAATTCACACACATCCATTCTATGACTTCACACACCTCCATTCTATGACTTCACACACCTTCATTCTGTGACTTCACACACCTCCATTCTGAGTTCACACACCTCCATTCTGTGACTTCACACAACTCTATTCTGACTTCATACAGCTCCATTCTATGACTTCACACACCTCCATTCTGTGACTTCACACACCTCCATTCTATGACTTCACATACCTCCATTGTGACTTCACACAGCTCCATTCTATGAGTTCACACACCTCCATTCTGACTTCACACACCTCCATTCTATGACTTCACACACCTCCATTCTGACTTCACACACCTCCGTTCTATGACTTCACACAACTCCATTCTGACTTCAGACACCTCCATTCTATGAGGTCACACACGTGCATTGTGACATCACACACCTCCATTCTATGACTTCACACACCTCCATTCTAACTTCTCACACCTCCATTCTGACTTCACAAACATCAATTCTGTGACTTCACACACCTGCATTCTTTGACTTCACACACATCCATTGTGAGTTCAAACACCTCCATTCTGAATTCACAAACATCAATTCTGTGACTTCACACACCTCCATTCTATGACTTCACACACCTCCATTGTGAGTTCACACACCTCCATTCTGAATTCACAAACATCAATTCTGTGACTTCACACACCTCCATTCTATGACTTCACACACCTCCATTCTATGACTTCACACACCTCCATTCTATGACTTCACAAACCTCCATTCTGACTTCACACACCTCCATTCTGACTTCACAAACATCAATTCTGTGACTTCACACACCTCCATTCTATGACTTCATACGCCTCCATTGTATGACTTCACACACCTCCATTCTGTGACTTCACACACTTCCATTCTTTGACTTCACACACCTCCACTTTTTGACTTCACACATCTCCATTGTTAGTTCACACACCTCCATTCTATGACTTCACACACCTCCATTCTGACTTCACAAATCTCCATTCTATGACTTCACACACCTCCATTCTGTGCCTTCACACACCTCCATTCTATGACTTCACACACCTCCATTCTATGACTT
The DNA here is from genome assembly GCA_024803745.1 of Megascapheus bottae. Lineage (NCBI taxonomy): Eukaryota > Metazoa > Chordata > Mammalia > Rodentia > Geomyidae > Megascapheus > Megascapheus bottae. The sequence goes on from JANJXV010001656.1 coordinate 21,051, forward strand.
TACACACCTCCATTCTGTGACTTCACACACCTCAATTCTGTGACTTCACACACCTATATTATGACCTCACACACCTCCATTCTATGACTTCACACACCTCCATTCTGAGTTCAAAAACCTCCATTCTGTGACTTCACACACCTCAATTCTGTGACTTCACACACCTCCCTTATGACTTCACACACCTCCATTCTATGACTTCACACACCTCCATTCTATGACTTCACACACCTAGATTCTGTGACTTCACACACCTCCGTTCTGAGTTCACACACCTCAATTCTGTGACTTCACACACCTCCATTCTGACTTCACCCAGCTCCATTCAATGACTTCGCACACCTCCAATCTGACTTCACACAGCTCCACTCAATGCTTTCCCACACCTCCAATCTATGATTTCACACACCTCCATTCTATGACTTCACACACCTCCATTCTGTGATTTCACACAACTCCATTCTGAGTTCAAACACCTCCGTTCTGTGTCTTAACACACCTCCATTCTGTGACTTCACACACCACCATTCTGAGTTCACACACCTCCATTCTGTGACTTCACACACCTCCATTCTGACGTCAAACAGCTCCATTCTATGACTTCACACACCTCCATTCTATGACTTCACACACCTAGATTCTGTGACTTCACATACCTCCGTTCTGAGTTCACACACCTCAATTCTGTGACTTCACACACCTCCATTCTGACTTCACCCAGCTCCATTCAATGACTTCGCACACCTCCAATCTGACTTCACACAGCTCCACTCTATGCTTTCCCACACCTCCATTCTATGATTTCACACACCTCCATTCTATGACTTCACACACCTCCATTCTGTGATTTCACACACCTCCATTCTGAGTTCAAACACCTCCGTTCTGTGACTTAACACACCTCCATTCTGTGACTTCACACACCACCATTCTGAGTTCACACACCTCCATTCTGTGACTTCACACACCTCCATTCTGACGTCAAACAGCTCCATTCTATGACTTCACACACCTCCATTTTATGACTTCACACACCTCCATTCTATTACTTAACACACCTTCATTCTTACTTCACAAACATCCATTCTATGACTTCACACACCTCCATTCTATGACTTCACACACCTCCATTCTATGACTTCACAAACCTCCATTCTATGACTTCACACACCTCAATTCTGTGACTTCACACACCTCCATTATGAATTCACACACATCCATTCTATGACTTCACACACCTCCATTCTGAGTTCACACACCTCCATTCTGTGACTTCACACAACTCTATTCTGACTTCACACAGCTCCATTCTATGACTTCACACACCTCCATTCTGTGACTTCACACACTTCCATTCTATGACTTCACATACCTCCATTGTGACTTCACACAGCTCCATTCTATGAGTTCACACACCTCCATTCTGTGACTTCACACACCTCCATTCTATGACTTCACACACCTAAATTCTGACTTCACACACCTCCGTTCTATGACTTCACACAACTCCATTCTGACTTCAGACACCTCCATTCTATGAGGTCACACACGTGCATTGTGACATCACACACCTCCATTCTATGACTTCACACACCTCCATTCTAACTTCACACACCTGCATTCTGACTTCACAAACATCAATTCTGTGACTTCACACACCGCCATTCTTTGACTTCACACACCTACATTGTGAGTTCACACACCGCCATTCTGAATTCACAAACATCAATTCTGTGACTTCACACATCTCCATTCTATGACTTCACACACCTCCATTGTGAGTACACACACCTCCATTCTGAATTCACAAACATCAATTCTGTGACTTCACACACCTCCATTCTATGACTTCACACACCTCCATTCTATGACTTCACACACCTCCATTCTATGACTTCACAAACCTCCATTCTGACTTCACACACCTCCATTCTGACTTCACAAACATCAATTCTGTGACTTCACACATCTCCATTCTATGACTTCATACGCCTCCATTGTATGACTTCACACACCTCCATTCTGTGACTTCACACACTTACATTCTTTGACTTCACACATCTCCATTTTTTGACTTCACACATCTCCATTGTTAGTTCACACACCTCCATTCTATGACTTCACACACCTCCATTCTGACTTCACAAAGCTCCATTCTATGACTTCACACACCTCCATTCTGTGCCATCACACATTTCCATTTTATGACTTAACACACCTTCATTCTTACTTCACAAACATTCATTCTATGACTTCACACACCTCCATTCTATGACTTCACACACCTCCAATCTATGACTTTACACACCTCCATTCTGTGACTTCACACACCTCAATTCTGTGACTTCACACACCTACATTATGACTTCACACACCTCCATTCTACGACTTCACACACCTCCATTCTGACTTCAGACACCTCCATTCTATGACTTCCACACCTCCATTCTGTGACTTCACACACCACTATTCTATGACTTCACATACCTCCATTGTGACTTCACACACCTCCATTCTATGAGTTCACACACCTCCATTCTGACTTCACACACCTCCATTCTATGACTTCACACAACTCCATTCTGACTTCACACACCTCCATTCTGTGACTTCACACACCTCCATTCTGTGACTTCGCACACCTACATTGTTTGACTTCACACACCTCCATTCTTTGACTTCACACACCTCCATTCCATGACTTCACACACCTCGGCTCTATCAGTTCACACACATCCATTCTATGAGTTCACACACCACCATTTTGACTTCATACACCTCCATTCTATGACTTCACACACCTACATTCTTACTTCAGGAACATCCATTTTATGAATTCACCCACCTCCATTCTATGACTTCACAAACCTCCATTCTATGACTTCACACACCTCCATTCTATGACTTCACACACCTCCATTCTATGACTTCACAAACCTCCATTCTATGACTTCACACACCTCCATTCTATGACTTCACACACCTCCATTCTTTGACTTCACACACCTCCATTCTATGACTTCACTCACCTCCATTCTGACTTCACACACCTCCATTCTGACTTCACAAACATCAATTCTGTGACTTCACACACCTCCATTCTTTGACTTCACACAACTCCATTGTGAGTACACACACCTCCATTCTGATTTCACAAACATCAATTCTGTGACTTCACACACATCCATTCTATGACTTCACACACCTCCATTCTATGACTTCACAAACTTCCATTCTGACTTCACACACGTCCATTCTGACTTCACAAACATCAATTCTGTGACTTCACACAACTCCATTCTCTGACTTCACACACCTCCATTCTATGACTTCACACACCTCCATTCTATGACTTCACAAACTTCCATTCTTTGACTTCACACACCTACATTCTTTGACTTCACACATCTCCATTGTGAGTTCACACACCTTCATTCTATGACTTCACACACCTCCATTCTGACTACACAGCTCCATTCTATGACTTCACACACCTCCATTCTGTGCCTTCACACATCTCCATTCTAGGACTTAACACACCTTCATTCTTACATCACAAACATCCATTCTATGACTTCACACACCTCCATTCTATGACTTCTCACACCTCCATTCTATGACTTCACAAACTTCCATTCAGTGACTTCACACATCTCAATTCTGTGACTTCACACACCTACATTATGACCTCACACACCTCCATTCTATGACTTTACACACCTCCATTCTATGACTTCACACACCTCCATTCTGAGTTCACAAACCTCCATTCTGTGACTTAACGCACCTCCATTCTGTGACTTCACACACCTCCGTTCTGACTTCACACACCTCCATTCTATGACTTCACACACCTCCATTCTGTGACTTCACACACCTCAATTCTGTGACTTCACACACCTCCCTTATGACTTCACACACCTCCATTTTATGACTTCACACACCTCCATTCTATGACTTCACACACCTAGATTCTGTGACTTCACACACCTCTGTTCTGAGTTCACACACCTCAATTCTGTGACTTCACACACAACTCCATTCTGACTTCACCCAGCTCCATTCAATGACTTCGCACACCTCCAATCTGACTTCACACAGCTCCACTCTATGCTTTCCCACACCTCCATTCTATGATTTCACACACCTCCATTCTATGACTTCACACACCTCCATTCTGTGATTTCACACACCTCCATTCTGAGTTCAAACACCTCCGTTCTGTGACTTAACACACCTCCATTCTGTGACTTCACACACCACCATTCTGAGTTCACACATCTCCATTCTGTGACTTCACACACCTCCATTCTGACGTCAAACAGCTCCATTCTATGACTTCACACACCTCCATTCTGTGACTTCACACACCTCCATTCTATGACTTAACACACCTTCATTCTTACTTCACAAACATCCATTCTATGACTTCACACACCTCCATTCTATGACTTCACACACCTCCATTCTATGACTTCACAAACCTCCATTCTATGACTTCACACACATCAATTCTGTGACTTCACACACCTCCATTATGAATTCACACACATCCATTCTATGACTTCACACACCTCCATTCTATGACTTCACACACCTTCATTCTGTGACTTCACACACCTCCATTCTGAGTTCACACACCTCCATTCTGTGACTTCACACAACTCTATTCTGACTTCATACAGCTCCATTCTATGACTTCACACACCTCCATTCTGTGACTTCACACACCTCCATTCTATGACTTCACATACCTCCATTGTGACTTCACACAGCTCCATTCTATGAGTTCACACACCTCCATTCTGACTTCACACACCTCCATTCTATGACTTCACACACCTCCATTCTGACTTCACACACCTCCGTTCTATGACTTCACACAACTCCATTCTGACTTCAGACACCTCCATTCTATGAGGTCACACACGTGCATTGTGACATCACACACCTCCATTCTATGACTTCACACACCTCCATTCTAACTTCTCACACCTCCATTCTGACTTCACAAACATCAATTCTGTGACTTCACACACCTGCATTCTTTGACTTCACACACATCCATTGTGAGTTCAAACACCTCCATTCTGAATTCACAAACATCAATTCTGTGACTTCACACACCTCCATTCTATGACTTCACACACCTCCATTGTGAGTTCACACACCTCCATTCTGAATTCACAAACATCAATTCTGTGACTTCACACACCTCCATTCTATGACTTCACACACCTCCATTCTATGACTTCACACACCTCCATTCTATGACTTCACAAACCTCCATTCTGACTTCACACACCTCCATTCTGACTTCACAAACATCAATTCTGTGACTTCACACACCTCCATTCTATGACTTCATACGCCTCCATTGTATGACTTCACACACCTCCATTCTGTGACTTCACACACTTCCATTCTTTGACTTCACACACCTCCACTTTTTGACTTCACACATCTCCATTGTTAGTTCACACACCTCCATTCTATGACTTCACACACCTCCATTCTGACTTCACAAATCTCCATTCTATGACTTCACACACCTCCATTCTGTGCCTTCACACACCTCCATTCTATGACTTCACACACCTCCATTCTATGACTTTACACACCTCCATTCTGTGACTTCACACACCTCAATTCTGTGACTTCACACACCTATATTATGACCTCACACACCTCCATTCTATGACTTCACACACCTCCATTCTGAGTTCAAAAACCTCCATTCTGTGACTTCACACACCTCAATTCTGTGACTTCACACACCTCCCTTATGACTTCACACACCTCCATTCTATGACTTCACACACCTCCATTCTATGACTTCACACACCTAGATTCTGTGACTTCACACACCTCCGTTCTGAGTTCACACACCTCAATTCTGTGACTTCACACACCTCCATTCTGACTTCACCCAGCTCCATTCAATGACTTCGCACACCTCCAATCTGACTTCACACAGCTCCACTCAATGCTTTCCCACACCTCCAATCTATGATTTCACACACCTCCATTCTATGACTTCACACACCTCCATTCTGTGATTTCACACAACTCCATTCTGAGTTCAAACACCTCCGTTCTGTGTCTTAACACACCTCCATTCTGTGACTTCACACACCACCATTCTGAGTTCACACACCTCCATTCTGTGACTTCACACACCTCCATTCTGACGTCAAACAGCTCCATTCTATGACTTCACACACCTCCATTCTGTGCCTTCACACACCTCCATTCTATGACTTAACACACCTCCATTCTTACTTCAGAAACATCCATTCTATGACTTCACACACCTCCATTCTATGACTTCACACACCTCCATTCTATGACTTCACAAACCTCCATTCTATGACTTCACACACCTCAATTCTGTGACTTCACACACCTCCATTATGAATTCACACACATCCATTCTATGACTTCACACACCTCCATTCTATGACTTCACACACCTTCATTCTGTGACTTCACACACCTCCATTCTGAGTTCACACACCTCCATTCTGTGACTTCACACAACTCTATTCTGACTTCACACAGCTCCATTCTATGACTTCACACACCTCCATTCTGTGACTTCACACATCTCCATTCTATGACTTCACATACCTCCATTCTGTGACTTCACACAGCTCCATTCTATGAGTTCACATACCTCCATTCTGACTTTACACACCTCCAATCTATGACTTCACACACCTCCATTCTGACTTCACACACCTCCGTTCTATGACTTCACACAACTCCATTCTGACTTCAGACACCTCCATTCTATGAGGTCACACACGTGCATTGTGACATCACACACATCCATTCTATGACTTCACACACCTCCATTCTAACTTCTCACACCTCCATTCTGACTTCACAAACATCAATTCTGTGACTTCACACACCTGCATTCTTTGACTTCACACACATCCATTGTGAGTTCACACACCTCCATTCTGAATTCACAAACATCAATTCTGTGACTTCACACACCTCCATTCTATGACTTCACACACCTCCATTGTGAGTTCACACACCTCCATTCTGAATTCACAAACATCAATTCTGTGACTTCACACACCTCCCTTATGACTTCACACACCTCCATTCTATGACTTCACACACCTCCATTCTATGACTTCACAAACCTCCATTCTGACTTCACACACCTCCATTCTGACTTCACAAACATCAATTCTGTGACTTCACACACCTCCATTCTATGACTTCATACGCCTCCATTGTATGACTTCACACACCTCCATTCTGTGACTTCACACACTTCCATTCTTTGACTTCACACACCTCCACTTTTTGACTTCACACATCTCCATTGTTAGTTCACACACCTCCATTCTATGACTTCACACACCTCCATTCTGACTTCACAAATCTCCATTCTATGACTTCACACACCTCCATTCTGTGCCTTCACACACCTCCATTCTATGACTTCACACACCTCCATTCTATGACTTTACACACCTCCATTCTGTGACTTCACACACCTCAATTCTGTGACTTCACACACCTATATTATGACCTCACACACCTCCATTCTATGACTTCACACACCTCCATTCTGAGTTCAAAAACCTCCATTCTGTGACTTCACACACCTCAATTCTGTGACTTCACACACCTCCCTTATGACTTCACACACCTCCATTCTATGACTTCACACACCTCCATTCTATGACTTCACACACCTAGATTCTGTGACTTCACACACCTCCGTTCTGAGTTCACACACCTCAATTCTGTGACTTCACACACCTCCATTCTGACTTCACCCAGCTCCATTCAATGACTTCGCACACCTCCAATCTGACTTCACACAGCTCCACTCAATGCTTTCCCACACCTCCAATCTATGATTTCACACACCTCCATTCTATGACTTCACACACCTCCATTCTGTGATTTCACACAACTCCATTCTGAGTTCAAACACCTCCGTTCTGTGTCTTAACACACCTCCATTCTGTGACTTCACACACCACCATTCTGAGTTCACACACCTCCATTCTGTGACTTCACACACCTCCATTCTGACGTCAAACAGCTCCATTCTATGACTTCACACACCTCCATTCTGTGCCTTCACACACCTCCATTCTATGGCTTAACACACCTCCATTCTTACTTCAGAAACATCCATTCTATGACTTCACACACCTCCATACTATGACTTCACACACCTCCATTCTATGACTTCACAAACCTCCATTCTATGACTTCACACACCTCAATTCTTTGACTTCACACACCTCCATTATGAATTCACACACATCCATTCTATGACTTCACACACCTCCATTCTATGACTTCACACACCTTCATTCTGTGACTTCACACACCTCCATTCTGAGTTCACACACCTCCATTCTGTGACTTCACACAACTCTATTCTGACTTCACACAGCTCCATTCTATGACTTCACACACCTCCATTCTGTGACTTCACACATCTCCATTCTATGACTTCACATACCTCCATTCTGTGACTTCACACAGCTCCATTCTATGAGTTCACATACCTCCATTCTGACTTTACACACCTCCAATCTATGACTTCACACACCTCCATTCTGACTTCACACACCTCCGTTCTATGACTTCACACAACTCCATTCTGACTTCAGACACCTCCATTCTATGAGGTCACACACGTGCATTGTGACATCACACACCTCCCTTCTATGACTTCACACACCTCCATTCTAACTTCACACACCTCCATTCTGACTTCACAAACATCAATTCTGTGACTTCACACACCTCCATTCTTTGACTTCACACACCTCCATTGTGAGTTCACTCGCCTCCACTCTGAATTCACAAACATCAATTCTGTGACTTCACACACCTCCATTCTATGACTTCACACACCTCCATTCTATGACTTCACACACCTCCATTCTGTGACTTCACACACCTCAATTCTGTGACTTCACACACCTCCCTTATGACTTCACACACCTCCATTCTATGACTTCACACACCTCCATTCTATGACTTCACACACCTAGATTCTGTGACTTCACACACCTCCGTTCTGAGTTCCCACACCTCAATTCTGTGACTTCACACACCTCCATTCTGACTTCACCCAGCTCCATTCAATGACTTCGCACACCTCCAATCTGACTTCACACAGCTCCACTCAATGCTTTCCCACACCTCCATTCTATGATTTCACACACCTCCATTCTATGACTTCACACACCTCCATTCTGTGATTTCACACACCTCCATTCTGAGTTCAAACACCTCCGTTCTGTGACTTAACACACCTCCATTCTGTGACTTCACACACCACCATTCTGAGTTCACACATCTCCATTCTGTGACTTCACACACCTCCATTCTGACGTCAAACAGCTCCATTCTATGACTTCACACACCTCCATTCTGTGACTTCACACACCTCCATTCTATGACTTAACACACCTTCATTCTTACTTCACAAACATCCATTCTATGACTTCACACACCTCCATTCTATGACTTCACACACCTCCATTCTATGACTTCACAAACCTCCATTCTATGACTTCACACACCTCAATTCTGTGACTTCACACACCTCCATTATGAATTCACACACATCCATTCTATGACTTCACACACCTCCATTCTATGACTTCACACACCTTCATTCTGTGACTTCACACACCTCCATTCTGAGTTCACACACCTCCATTCTGTGACTTCACACAACTCTATTCTGACTTCACACAGCTCCATTCTATGACTTCACACACCTCCATTCTGTGACTTCACACATCTCCATTCTATGACTTCACATACCTCCATTCTGTGACTTCACACAGCTCCATTCTATGAGTTCACACACCTCCATTCTGACTTTACACACCTCCAATCTATGACTTCACACACCTCCATTCTGACTTCACACACCTCCGTTCTATGACTTCACACAACTCCATTCTGACTTCAGACACCTCCATTCTATGAGGTCACACACGTGCATTGTGACATCACACACCTCAATTCTATGACTTCACACACCTCCATACTAACTTCACACACCTCCATTCTGACTTCACAAACATCAATTCTGTGACTTCACACACCTCCATTCTTTGACTTCACACACCTCCATTGTGAGTTCACTCGCCTCCACTCTGAATTCACAAACATCAATTCTGTGACTTCACACACCTCCATTCTATGACTTCACACACCTCCATTCTATGACTTCACAAACTTCCATTCTTTGACTTCACACACCTCCATTCTTTGACTGCACACATCTCCATTGTGAGTTCACACACCTTCATTCTATGACTTCACACACCTCCATTCTGACTACACAGCTCCATTCTATGACTTCACACACCTCCATTCTATGACTTAACACACCTTCATTCTTACTTCACAAACATCCATTCTATGACTTCACACACCTCCATTCTATGACTTCACACACCTCCATTCTATGACTTCACAAACCTCCATTCTATGACTTCACACACCTCAATTCTGTGACTTCACACACCTCCATTATGAATTCACACACATCCATTCTATGACTTCACACACCTCCATTCTATGACTTCACACACCTTCATTCTGTGACTTCACACACCTCCATTCTGAGTTCACACACCTCCATTCTGTGACTTCACACAACTCTATTCTGACTTCACACAGCTCCATTCTATGACTTCACACACCTCCATTCTGTGACTTCACACACCTCCATTCTATGACTTCACATACCTCCATTGTGACTTCACACAGCTCCATTCTATGAGTTCACACACCTCCATTCTGACTTCACACACCTCCATTCTATGACTTCACACACCTCCATTCTGACTTCACACACCTCCGTTCTATGACTTCACACAACTCCATTCTGACTTCAGACACCTCCATTCTATGAGGTCACACACGTGCATTGTGACATCACACACCTCCATTCTATGACTTCACACACCTCCACTCTAACTTCACACACCTCCATTCTCACTTCACAAACATCAATTCTGTGACTTCACACACCTCCATTCTATGACTTCACACACCTCCATTCTATGACTTCACACACCTCCATTCTGACTTCACAAAGCTCCATTCTATGACTTCACACACCTCCATTCTGTGCCTTCACACATTTCCATTTTATGACTTAACACACCTTCATTCTTACTTCACAAACATTCATTCTATGACTTCACACACCTACATTCTATGACTTCACACACCTCCATTCTATGACTTTACACACCTCCATTCTGTGACTTCACACACCTCAATTCTGTGACTTCACACACCTACATTATGACCTCACACACCTCCATTCTATGACTTCACACACCTCCATTCTGAGTTCACAAACCTCCATTCTCTGACTTAACGCACCTCCATTCTCTGACTTCACACACCTCCGTTCTGACTTCACACACCTCCATTCTATGACTTCACACACCTCCATTCTGTGACTTCACACACCTCAATTCTGTGACTTCACACACCTCCCTTATGACTTCACACACCTCCCTTCTATGACTTCACACACCTCCATTCTATGACTTCACACACCTAGATTCTGTGACTTCACACACCTCCATTCTGACTTCACCCAGCTCCATTCAATGACTTCGCACACCTCCAATCTGACTTCACACAGCTCCACTCTATGCTTTCCCACACTTCCATTCTATGATTTCACACACCTCCATTCTATGACTTCACACACCTCCATTCTGTGATTTCACACACCTCCATTCTGAGTTCAAACACCTCCGTTCTGTGACTTAGCACACCTCCATTCTGTGACTTCACACACCACCATTCTGAGTTCACACACCTCCATTCTGTGACTACACACACCTCCATTCTGACGTCAAACAGCTCCATTCTATGACTTCACACACCTCCATTCTGTGCCTTCACACACCTCCATTCTATGACTTAACACAACTTCATTCTTACTTCACAAACATCCATTCTATGACTTCACACACCTCCATTCTATGACTTCACAAACCTCCATTCTACGACTTCACAAACCTCCATTCTATGACTTCACACACCTCGATTCTGTGACTTCACACACCTCCATTATGAATTCACACACATCCATTCTATGACTTCACACTCCTCCATTCTATGACTTCACACACCTTCATTCTGTGACTTCACACACCTCCATTCTGAGTTCACACACCTCCATTCTGTGACTTCACACAACTCTATTCTGACTTCACACAGCTCCATTCTATGACTTCACACACCTCCATTCTGTGACTTCACACACCTCCATTCTATGACTTCACATACCTCCATTGTGTGACTTCATACAGCTCCATTCTGTGAGTTCACACACCTCCATTCTGACTTCACACACCTCCATTCTATGACTTCACACACCTCCATTCTGACTTCACACACCTCCGTTCTATGACTTCACACAACTCCATTCTGACTTCAGACACCTCCATTCTATGAGGTCACACACGTGCATTGTGACATCACACACCTCCATTCTATGACTTCACACACCTCCATTCTAACTTCACACACCTCCATTCTGACTTCACAAACATCAATTCTGTGACTTCACACACCTCCATTCTTTGACTTCACACACCTCCATTGTGAGTTCACACACCTCCATTCTGAATTCACAAACATCAATTCTGTGACTTCACACACCTCCATTCTATGACTTCACACACCTATATTCTATGACTTCACAAACCTCCATTCTGACTTCACACACCTCCATTCTGACTTCACAAACATCAATTCTTTGACTTCACACACCTCCATTCTATGACTTCATACGCCTCCATTCTATGACTTCACACACCTCCATTCTGTGACTTCACACACTTCCATTCTTTGACTTCACACACCTCCATTTTTGACTTCACACATCTCCATTGTTAGTTCACACATCTCCAATCTATGACTTCACACACCTCCATTCTGACTTCACAAAGCTCCATTCTATGACTTCACACACCTCCATTCTGTGCCTTCACACATTTCCATTTTATGACTAAACACACCTTCATTCTTACTTCACAAACATTCATTCTATGACTTCACACACCTCCATTCTATGACTTTACACACCTCCATTCTGTGACTTCCCACACCTCAATTCTGTGACTTCACACACCTACATTATGACTTCACACACCTCCATTCTATGACTTCACACACCTCCATTCTGACTTCACACACCTCCATTCTATGACTTCCACACCTCCATTCTGTGACTTTACACACCACCATTCTATGACTTCACATACCTCCATTGTGACTTCACACACCTCCATTCTATGAGTTCACACACCTCCATTCTGACTTCACACACCTCCATTCTATGACTTCACACAACTCCATTCTGACTTCACACACCTCCATTCTGTGACTTCACACACCTCCATTCCATGACCTCACACACCTCCATTCGATGCCTTCACACACCTCCATTCTTTGACTTCACACACCTCCATTCTATGAGTTCACACACCTCCATTTGTCACTCTACACACAACCTTTTTGATTTCACACACCTCCAATCTGTGATTTCACACACCTCCATTCTGTGACTTCACACACCTTTATTGTTTGACTTCACACACCTCCATTCTTTGACTTCACACACCTCCTTTCCAGCACTTCACACACCTCCATTCTAAGAGTTCACACACCTCCTTTCTATGAGTTCACACACCTCCATTTTGACTTCACAAACCTCCATTCTATGACTTCACACACCTTCATTCTTACTTCAGAAATATCCATTATATGACTTCACGCACTTCCATTCTATGACTTCACAAATCTCCGTTCTGTGACTTCACACACCTCCATTCTGAGTTCACACACCTCCATTCTCTGAGTTCACACACCTCCATTCTGTGACTTAACACACCTCCATTCTATGACTTCACACACCTCCATTCTGTGACTTCACACACCTTTATTGTTTGACTTCACACACCTCCATTCTGGGACTTCACACACCTCCATTGTGAGTTCACACACCTCCATTCTGTGACTTCACACACCTCCATTCTGTGACTTCACACACCTCCATTCTGTGACAACACAAATGTCCATTCTGTGACTTCACACACCTCCATTCTATGACGTCACACACCTCCATTCTGTGACTTCACACACCTCCATTCTGTGACTTCACACTCCTCAATTTTGACTTCACACACTTCCATTCTTTGACTTCACACACCTCCATTCTGTGACTTCACACACCACCATTGTTTGACTTCACACACCTCCCTTTTTTGGACTTCACACACCTCCATTCCATGACTTCACGCATCTCCATTTTATGAGTTCGCACACCTCCATTTTGACTTCACACACCTACATTCTATGACTTCACACACCTTCATTCTACTTCAGAAACATCCATTCTATGACTTCACACACCTCCATTCTATGACTTTACAAACCTCCATTCTGTGACTTCACACACCTCCATTCTGAGTTCACACACCTCAATTATGTGACTTCACACACCTCAATTCTTGCTTCACACACCTCCATTCTTTGACTTCACACACCTCCATTGTGATTTTACACACCTCCATTCTATGACTTCACACACCTCCATTATGACTTCACATAGCTCCATTCTATGACTTCACACACCTCCATTCTGTGCCTTCACACACCTCCATTCTATGACTTAACACACCTTCATTCTTACTTCACAAACATCCATTCTATAATCACACACCTCCATTCTATGACTTCACACACCTCCATTCTATAACTTCACAAACCTCCATTCTGTGACTTCACACACCTCCATTCTGTGACTTCACACACCTCCAATCTGACTTTACACAGCTCCATTCTATGACTTCACACACCTCCATACTATGACTTCACACACCTCCATTCTATGATTTCACACACCTCCCTTGTGACTTCAAACACCTCCATTCTATGACTTCACACAATTCCATTCTGACTTCACACACCTCCATTATGTGACTTCACACACCTCCATTCCATGACTTCACACACCTCCATTCCATGACTTCACACACCTCCATTCGATGACTTCACACACCTCCATTCTATGATTTCACACACCTCCCTTGTGACTTCACACACCTCCATTATATGACTGCACACAACTACATTCTGACTTCACACACCTCCATTCTGTGACTTCACACACCTCCATTCCATGACTTCACACACCTCCATTCTGTGATTTCACACACCTCCATTCTGTGACTTCACACACCTCCATTTTGACTTCACACACCTCCATTCTGTGACTTCACACACCTCCATTCTGTGACTTCACACACCTCCATTCTATGACTTCACACACCTCCATTCCATGACTTCACACACCTCCATTCTGTGATTTCACACACCTCCATTTTGTGAGTTCACACACCTTTATTGTTTGACTTCACACAATGCATTCTTTGACTTCACACACCTTTATTCCATGACTTCACACACCTCCATTCCATGAGTTCTCAGAACTACATTCTATGAGTTCACACACCTCCATTTTGACTTCATACACCTGCATTCTATGACTTCACACACATTCATTCTTATTCAGAAACATCCATTTTATGACTTCACACACCTCCATTGTATGACTTCACACACCTCCATTCTGTGACTTCACACACTTCCATTCCATGACTTCACACACCTCCATTCTTTGACTTCACACACCTCCATTCTATGAGTTCACACCCCTCCATTTGTGACTCTACACACCACATTTTTGACTTCACACACCTCCATTCTGTGATTTCACACACCTCCATTCTGGAACTTCACACACCTTTATTGTTTGACTTCACACACCTCCATTCTTTGACTTCACACACCTCCATTTCATGACTTCACACACCTCCATTCTATGAGTTCACAAACCTCCATTCTATGAGTTCACACACCTCCATTTTGACTTCACACACCTCCATTCCGTGACTTCACACACCTCCATTCTGTGACTTCACACACCACCATTGTTTGACTTCACACACCTCTATATTTGGACTTCACACACCTCCATTCCATGACTTCACACATCTCCATTTTATGAGTTCGCACACCTCCATTTTGACTTCACACACCTCCATTCTATGACTTCACACACATTCATTCTACTTCAGAAACTTCCGTTCTATGACTTCACACACCTCCATTCTATGATTTCACAAACCTCCATTCTGTGACTTCAAACACCTGCATTCTGAGTTCACAAACCTCAATTCTGTGACTTCACACACCTCAATTCTGGCTTCACACACCTCCATTTTATGACTTCACACACTTCCATTCTATGACTTCACACACCTCCATTCTTTGACTTCACACACCTCCATTGTGACTTCACACACCCCCATTCTGTGACTTCACACACCTCCATTCTTTGACTTCACACACCTCCTTTCTGTGACTTCACACACCTCCATTCTATGACTTCACACACCTCAATTCTGGGACTTCACACACCTCCATTCTGAGTTCACACATCTCCGTTCTGTGACTTAACACACCTTCATTCCGTGACTTCACACACCTTCCTTCTATGATTTCACACACCTCCATTCTATGACCACACACCTCCTTTGTATGACTTCACACACCTATATTCTTTGACTTCGCACACCTCCATTCTTTGACTTCACACACCTCCATTTTGAGTTCACACACATACATTCTGTGACTTCACACACCTCCATTCTGTGACTTCACACACCTCCATTTTGACTTCACACACTTCCATTCTGTGACTTCACACACCTCCATTCTCTGACTTCGCACACCTCCATTGTTTGACTTCACACACCTACATTCTTACTTCAAGAACATCCATTGTATGAATTCACCCACCTCCATTCTATGACTTCACAAAGCTCCATTCTATGACTTCACACACCTCCATTCTATGACTTCACACACCTCCATTCTGTCACTTCACACACCTCCATTCTATGAGTTCACACACCGGCATTGTGACTTCACACACCTCCATTATATGACTTCACACACCTCCATTCTGACTTCACACACCTCCATTCTGACTTCACAAATATCAATTCTGTGACTTCACATACTTCCATTCTTTGACTTCACACAACTCCATTGTGAGTTCACACACCTCCATTCTGACTTCACAAACATCAATTATGTGACTTCACACACATCCATTCTACGACTTCACACACCTCCTTTCTATGACTTCACACACCTCCTTTCTGACTTCACACACCTCCATTCTGACTTCACAAAGATTAATTCTGTGACTTCACACACCTCCATTCTATGACTTCACACACTTCCATTCTTTGACTTCACACACCTCAATTCTTTGACTTCACACATCTCCATTGTGAGTTCACACACCTTCATTCTATAAATTCACACACCTCCATTCTGACTTCACACAGCTCCATTCTCTGACTTCACACACCTCCATTCTGTGCCTTCACACATCTCCATTCTAGGACTTAACACACCTTCATTCTTACTTCACAAACATCCATTCTATGACTTCACACACCTCCATTCTGTGACTTCACACACCTCCATTTGTGAGTCTACACACCAACTTTTTGACTTCACAAACCTCCATTCTGTGATTTCACACACCTCCATTCTGTGACTTCACATACCTTCATTGTTTGACTTCACACACCTCCATTCTTTGACTTCACACACCTCCATTTCATGACTTCACACACCTCCATTCTATGAGTTCACACACCTCCATTCTATGAGTTCACACACCTCCATTTTGACTTCACACACCTCCATTCTATGACTTCACACACCTTCATTCTTACTTCAGAAACATCCATTCTATGACTTCACGCACCTCCATTCTATGACTTCACAAATCTCCGTTCTGTGACTTCACACACCTCCATTCTATGACTTCACAGACCTCCATTCTGTGACTTCACACACCTTTATTGTTTGACTTCACACACCTCCATTCTGTGACTTCACACAACTCCATTGTGAGTTCACACACCTTCATTCTGTGAATTCACACACCTCCATTCTGTGACTTCACACAAATCCATTCTGTGACTTCACACACCTTCATTCTATGACTTCATACACCTCCATTCTGTGACTTCACACACCTCCATTCTGTGACTTCACACACCTCCATCTTGACTTCACACACTTCTATACTTTGACTTCACACACCTCCATTCTCTGACTTCACACACCACCATTGTTTGACTCCGCACACCTCCATTTTTGGACTTCACACACCTCCTTTCCATGACTTCACTCATCTCCATTTTATGAGTTCGCACACCTCAATTTTGACTTCACACACGTCCATTCTGTGACTTCACACACCTCCATTCTACTTCAGAAACATCCATTATATGACTTCATACACCTCCATTCTATGACTTCACAAACCTCCATTCTTTGACTTCTCACACCTTCATTCTGAGTTCACACACCTCAATTCTGTGTCTTCACACACCTCCATTCTATGACTTCACACACTTCCATTCTATGACTTCACACACCTCCATTCTTTGACTTCACACACCTCCTTTGTGAGTTCACACACCTCCATTCTGTGACTTCACACACCTCCATTCTATGACTTCACACACCTCGATTCTATGAATTCACACATCTCCATTCTGTGAATTCACACAACTCCATTCTATGACTTCCCACACATCCATTCTGGGACTGAACACACCTCCATTCTGAGTTCACACACCTCCGTTCTGTGACTTAACACACCTTCATTCTGTGACTTCACACACCTTCATTCTAAGACTTCGCACACCTCCATTCTATGACTTCACACACCTCCATTCTATGACCTCACACACCTCCATTCTTTTACTTTGCACACCTCCATTCTTTCACTTCACACACCTCCATTTTGAGTTCACACACCTACATTCTGTGACTTCACACACCTCCATTTGTGACTTTACACACCACCATTTTGACTTCACAAACCTCCATTCTGTGACTTCACAAACCTCCATTCTGTGACTTCACACACCTCCATTTTGACTTCACACACTTCCATTCTGTGACTTCACAAAGCTCCATTCTGTGACTTCGCATACCTCCATTGTTTGACTTCACACACCTCCATTCTTTGATTTCACACACCTCCATTCCATGACTTCACACACCTCCACTCTATCAGTTCACACACATCAATTCTATGAGTTCACATACCACCATTTTGATTGCACACACCTCCATTCTATGACTTCACACCCCTACATTCTTTCTTCAAAAACATCCATTCTATGACTTTACAGACATCCATTCTATGAGTTCACAAACGTCCATTCTATGACTTCACACACCTCCATTCTATGACTTCACACACCTCCATTCTATGACTTCACACACCTCCATTCTATGACTTCACACACCTCCATTCTGTGACTTCACACATCTCCTTTCTATGACTTCACACACCTCCATTCTGACTTCACACACCTCCATTCTGACTTTACAAACATCAATTCTGTGACTTCACACACCTCCATTCTTTGACTTCACACACCTCCATTGTGAGTTCACACACCTCCATTCTGACTTCACATACATCAATTCTGTGACTTCACACACCTCCATTCTATGACTTCACACGCCTCCATTGTATGACTTCACACACCTCCATTCTCTGACTTCACAAACCTCCATTCTGACTTCACACACCTCCATTCTGACCTCACAATCATCAATTCTGTGACTTCACACATCTCCATTCTATGACTTCACACACCTCCATTCTATGACTTCACGCACTTCCATTCTTTGACTTCACACACCTCCATTCTTTGACTTCACACAACTCCATTGTGAGTTCACACACCTCCATTCTGACTTCACAAACATCAATTCTGTGACTTCACACACCTCCATTTGTGACTCTACACACCACCTTTTTGACTTCACACACCTCCATTCTGTGATTTCACACACCTGCATTCTGTGACTTCACACACCTTTATTGTTTGACTTCACACCTCCATCCTTTGACTTCACACACCTCCATTCCATGACTTCACACACTTCCATTCTATGATTTCACACACCTCCATTCTATGGCTTCACACATCTTCATTCTTACTTCAGAAACATCCATTCTATGACTTCACGCACCTCCATTCTATGACTTCACAAATCTCCGTTCTGGGACTTCACACACCTCCATTCTGAGTTCACACACCTCCATTCTCTGAGTTCACACCCCTCCATTCTGTGACTTTACACACCTCCATTCTATGATTTCACAGACCTCCATTCTGTGACTTCACACACCTTTATTTATTGACTTCACACACCTCCATTCTGTGACTTCACACAACTCCATTGTGTGTTCACACACCTTCATTCTGTGAATTCACACACCTCCATTCTGTGACTTCACACACATCCATTCTGTGACTTCACACACCTTCATTCTATGACTTCATACACCTCCATTCTGTGTCTTCACACACCTCCATTCTGTGACTTCACACACCTCCATCTTGACTTCACACACTTCCATTCTTTGACTTCACACACCTCCATTCTCTGACTTCACACACCACCATTGTTTGACTTCACACACCTCCATTTTTGGACTTCACGCACCTCCATTCAATGACTTCACACATCTCCATTTTATGAGTTCACACACCTCCATTTTGACTTCACACACCTCCATTCTATGACTTCACACACCTTCATTCTCCTTCAGAAACATCCATTCTATGACTTCACACACCTCTATTCTATGACTTCACACACCTCCATTCTTTGAGGTCACACACCTCCATTCTATGAGTTCACACACCTCCATTTGTGACTCTACACACCACCTTTTTGACTTCACACACCTCCATTCTGTGATTTCACACACCTCCATTCGGTGACTTCACACACCTTTATTGTTTGACTTCACACACCTCCATTCTTTGACTTCACACACCTCCATTCCATGACTTCACACACCTCCATTCTATGAGTTCACACACCTCCATTCTATGAATTCACACACCTCCATTTTGACTTCACACACCTCCATTCTATGACTTCACGCACCTTCATTCTTACTTCAGAAACATCCATTCTATGACTTCACGTACTTCCATTCTATGACTTCACAAATCTCCGTTCTGTGACTTCACACACCTCCATTCTGAGTTCACACATCTCCATTCTCTGACTTCACACACCTCCATTCTGTGACTAAACACACCTCCCTTCTATGACTTCACAGACCTCCATTCTGTGACTTCACAAACCTTTATTGTTTGACTTCACACACCTATATTGTTTGACTTCACACACCTCAATTGTGAGTTCACACACCTCCATTCTGTGACTTCACACACCTCCATCTGTGACTTCACACACCTCCATTATGTGACTTCACACATCTCCATTCTGTGACTTCACACACCTCCATTCTGTGACTTCACACACCTCCATTCCATGACTTCACACACCTCCATTCGATGACTTCACACACCTCCATTCTTTGACTTCACACACCACCATTGTTTGACTTCACCCACCTCCATTTTTGGACTTCACACACCTCCATTCCATGACTTCACACATCTCCATTTTATGAGTTCACACACCTCCAGTTTGACTTCACACACCTCCATTCTATGACTTCACACACCTTCATTCTACTTCAGAATAGAATGGATATTCTATGACTTCACACACCTCCATTCTTTGAGGTCACACACCTCCATTCTATGAGTTCACACACCTCCATTTGTGACTCTACACACCACCTTTTTGACTTCACACACCTCCATTCTGTGATTTCACACACCTCCATTCGGTGACTTCACACACCTTTATTGTTTGACTTCACACACCTCCATTCTTTGACTTCACACACCTCCATTCCATGACTTCACACACCTCCATTCTATGAGTTCACACACCTCCATTCTATGAATTCACACACCTCCATTTTGACTTCACACACCTCCATTCTATGACTTCACGCACCTTCATTCTTACTTCAGAAACATCCATTCTATGACTTCACGTACTTCCATTCTATGACTTCACAAATCTCCGTTCTGTGACTTCACACACCTCCATTCTGAGTTCACACATCTCCATTCTCTGACTTCACACACCTCCATTCTGTGACTAAACACACCTCCCTTCTATGACTTCACAGACCTCCATTCTGTGACTTCACAAACCTTTATTGTTTGACTTCACACACCTATATTGTTTGACTTCACACACCTCAATTGTGAGTTCACACACCTCCATTCTGTGACTTCACACACCTCCATCTGTGACTTCACACACCTCCATTATGTGACTTCACACATCTCCATTCTGTGACTTCACACACCTCCATTCTGTGACTTCACACACCTCCATTCCATGACTTCACACACCTCCATTCGATGACTTCACACACCTCCATTCTTTGACTTCACACACCACCATTGTTTGACTTCACCCACCTCCATTTTTGGACTTCACACACCTCCATTCCATGACTTCACACATCTCCATTTTATGAGTTCACACACCTCCAGTTTGACTTCACACACCTCCATTCTATGACTTCACACACCTTCATTCTACTTCAGAATAGAATGGATATTCTATGACTTGACACACCTCCATTCTATGACTTCACAAACCTCCATTCTGTGACTTCACACACCTCCATTCTGAGTTCACACCTCCATTGTATGAGTTCACACACCTCCATTCTGACTTCACACACCTCCATTCTATGACTTCACACACCTCCATTCTGACTTCACACACCTACATCCTATGACTTCACACAACTCCATTCTGACTTCACACACCGCCATTCTGTGACTTCACACACCTCCATTCCATGACTTCACACACCTCCTTTCGATGACTTCACACACCTCCATTCTGTGACTTCACACACCTCCATTCTGTGACTTCACACACCTCCATTTTGACTTCACACACTTCTATTCTTTGACTTCACACACCTCCATTCTGTGACTTCACACACCACCATTGTTTGACTCTGCACACCCCCATTTTTGGACTTCACACACCTCCTTTCCATGACTTCACTCATCTCCATTTTATGAGTTCGCACACCTACCTTTTGATTCACACACCTCCATTCTATGACTTCACACACCTCCATTTTACTTCAGAAACATCCATTCTATGACTTCATACACCTCCATTCTACGACTTCACAAACCTCCATTCTTCGACTTCACACACCTTCATTCAGAGTTCACACACCTCAATTCTGTGTATTCACACACCTCAATTCTGGCTTCACACACCTTCATTCTATGACTTCACACACTTCCATTCTATGACTTCACACACCTCCATTCTTTGACTTCACACACCTCCATTGTGAGTTCACACACCTCCATTCTGTGACTTCACACACCTCCATTCTGTGACTTCACACACCTCCATTCTGTGACTTCACACACCTCCATTCTATGACTTCACACACCTCGATTCTATGAATTCACACATCTCCATTCTGTGACTTCACACAACTCCATTCTATGACTTCCCACACCTCCATTCTGGGACTGAACACACCTCCATTCTGAGTTCACACACCTCCGTTCTGTGACTTAACACACCTTCATTCTGTGACCTCACACACCTCCATTCTATGACCTCACACACCTCCATTCTTTGACTTCGCACACCTCCATTCTTTCACTTCACACACCTCCATTTGAGTTCACACACCTACATTCTGTGACTTCACACACCTCCATTTGTGACTTTACACACCACCATTTTGACTTCACAAACCTCCATTCTGTGACTTCACACACCTCCATTCTGTGACTTCGCATACCTCCATTGTTTGACTTCACACACCTCCATTCTTTGATTTCACACACCTCCATTCCATGACTTCACACACCTCCACTCTATCAGTTCACACACATCCATTCTATGAGTTCACATACCACCATTTTGATTGCACACACCTCCATTCTATGACTCCACACCCCTACATTCTTACTTCAAAAACATCCATTCTATGACTATACAGACATCCATTCTATGAGTTCACAAACGTCCATTCTATGACTTCACACACCTCCATTCTATGACTTCACACACCTCCATTCTATGACTTCACACACCTCCATTCTATGACTTCACACACCTCCATTCTGTGACTTCACACATCTCCATTCTATGACTTCACACACCTCCATTGTGAGTTCACACACCTCCATTCTGACTTCTCAAACATCAATTCTGTGACTTCACACACCTCCATTCTATGAGTTCACACACCTCCATTTGTGACTCTACACACCACCTTTTTGACTTCACACACCTCCATTCTGTGATTTCACACACCCCCATTCTGTGACTTCACAAACCTTTATTGTTTGACTTCACACCTCCATTCTTTGACTTCACACACCTCCATTCCATGACTTCACAAACTTCCATTCTCTGAGTTCACACACCTCCATTCTATGAGTTCACACACCTACGTTTTGACTTCACACACCTCCATTCTGTGACTTCACACACCTCCATTCTTTGACTTCACACACCTCCATTCTGTGACTTCACACAGCTCCATTCTATGACTTCACACACCTCCATTCTGTGACTTCACACACCTCCATTCTGTGACTTCACACACCTCCATTTTGACTTCACACACTTCCATTCTTTGACTACACACCTCCATTCTGTGACTTCACACACCACCATTGTTTGACTTCACACATCTCCATTTTTGGACTTCACACACCTCCTTTCCATGACTTCACACATCTCCATGTTATGAGTTCGCACATCTCAATTTTGACTTCACACACCTCCATTCTATGACTTCACACACCTCCATTCTACTTCAGAAACATCCATTCTATGACTTCACACACCTCCATTCTATGACTTCACAAACCTCCATTCTGTGACTTCACACACCTTCATTCTGAGTTCACACACCTCAATTCTGTGACTTCACACACCTCAGTTCTGGCGTCACACACAGTCATTCTATGACTTCACACACTTCCATTCTAGGACTTCACACACCTCCATTCTTTGACTTCACACACCTCCATTGTGAGTTCACACACCTCCATTCTATAACTCACACACCTCCATTCTATGACTTCACACACCTCCATCTGAGACTTCACACACCTCAATTCTGTGACTTCACACACCTCCATTATGACTTCACACACATCCATTCTATGACTTCACACACCTCCCTTCTATGACTTCACACCTCCATTCTGTGACTTCACACACCTCCATTCTGAGTTCACACACCTCCATTCTGTGAATTCACACTCCTCAAATCTGACTTCACACAGCTCCATTCTATGATTTCACACACCTCCATACTGTGACTTCACACACCTCCATTCTATGACTTCACACACCTCCATTGTGACTTCACACCTCCATTCTATGAGTTCACACACCTCCATTCTGACTTCACACACCTCCATTCTATGACTTAACACACCTCCATTTTGACTTGACACACCTACATTCTATGACTTCACACAACTCCATTCTGACTTCACACACCGCCATTCTGTGACTTCACACACCTCCATTCCATGACTTCACACACCTCCTTTCGATGACTTCACACACCCCCATTCTGTGACTTCACACACCTCCATTCTGTGACTTCACACACCTCCATTTTGACCTCACACACTTCCATTCTTTGACTTCACACACCTCCGTTCTGTGACTTCACACACCACCATTGTTTGACTTCAAACACCTCCATTTTTGGACTTCACACACCTCCATTCCATGACTTCACTCATCCCCATTTTATGAGTTCGCACACCTCCATTTTGACTTCACACACCTCCATTCTATGACTTCACACACCTCCATTCTACTTCAGAAACATCCATTCTATCCCTTCATACACCTCCATTCTATGACTTCAGAAACCTCCAGTCTTTGACTTCACACACCTTCATTCTGAGTTCACACACCTCAATTCTGTGTCTTCACACACCTCAATTCTGGCTTCACACACCTTCATTCTATGACTTCACACACCTCCATTCTATGACTTCACACGCCTCCATTGTATGACTTCACACACCTCCATTCTCTGACTTCACAAACCTCCATTCTGACTTCACACACCTCCATTCTGACCTCAAAAACATCAATTCTGTGACTTCACACACCTCCATTCAATGTCTTCACACACCTCCATTCTATGACTTCACACACCTCCATTCTATGACTTCACACACTTCCATTCTTTGTCTTCACACACCTCCATTCTTTGACTTCACACACCTCCATTGTGAATTCACACACCTCCATTCTGACTTCACAAACATCAATTCTTTGACTTCATACACCTCCATTCTATGAGTTCACACACCTCCATTTGTGACTCTACACACCACCTTTTTGACTTCACACACCTCCATTCTGTGATTTCACACACCTCCATTCTGTGACTTCACACACCTTTCTTGTTTGACTTCACACCTAAATTCTTTGACTTCACACACCTCCATTCCATGACTTCACACACTTCCATTCTATGAGTTCACACACCTCCATTCTATGAGTTCACACACCTCCATTTTGACTTCACACACCTCCATTCTGTGACTTCACACACCTCCATTCTTTGACTTCACACACTTCCATTCTGTGACTTCACACACCTCCATTCTATGACTTCACACACCTCCATTCTGTGACTTCACACACCTCCATTCTGTGACTTCACACACCTCCATTTTGACTTCACACACTTCCATTCTTTGACTACACACCTCCATTCTCTGACTTCACACACCACCATTGTTTGACTTCACACACCTCCATTTTTGGACTTCACACACCTCCTTTCCATGACTTCACACATCTCCATGTTATGAGTTCGCACACCTCCATTTTGACTTCACACACCTCCATTCTATGACTTCACACACCTCCATTCTACTTCAAAAACATCCATTCTATGACTTCACACACCTCCATTCTATGACTTCACAAACCTCCATTCTGTGACTTCACACACCTTCATTCTGATTTCACACACCTCAATTCTGTAACTTCACACACCTCAATTCTGGCGTCACACACCTTCATTCTATGACTTCACACACTTCCATTCTAGGACTTCACACACCTCCATTTTTGACTTCACACACCTCCATTGTGAGTTCACACACCTCCATTCTATAACTTCACACACCTGCATTCTATGACTTCACACACCTCCATCTGTGACTTCACACACCTCAATTCTGTGACTTCACACACCTCCATTATGACTTCACACACCTCCATTCTATGACTTCACACACCTCCATTCTATGACTTCACATCTCCATTCTGTGACTTCACACACCTCCATTCTGAGTTCACACACCTCCATTCTTTGAATTCACACTCCTCAAATCTGACTTCACACAGCTCCATTCTATGATTTCACACACCTCCATACTGTGACTTCACACACCTCCATTCTATGACTCCACACACCTCCATTGTGACTTCACACGTCCATTCTATGAGTTCACACACCTCCATTCTGACTTCACACACCTCCATTCTATGACTTCACACCCCTCCATTTTGACTTCATACACCTACATTCTATGACTTCACACAACTCAATTCTGACTTCACACACCGCCATTCTGTGACTTCACACACCTCCATTCCGTGACTTCACACACCTCCTTTCGATGACTTCACACACCTCCATTCTGTGACTTCACACACCTCCATTCTGTGACTTCACACACCTCCATTTTGACCTCACACACTTCCATTCTTTGACTTCACACACCTCCGTTCTGTGACTTCACACACCACCATTGTTTGACTTCAAACACCTCCATTTTTGGACTTCACACACCTCCATTCCATGACTTCACTCATCTCCATTTTATGAGTTCGCACACCTCCATTTTGACTTCACACACCTCCATTCTATGACTTCACACACCTTCATTCTCCTTCAGAAACATCCATTCTATGACTTCACACACCTCTATTCTATGACTTCACACACCTTCATTCTTTCTTCACCAACATCCATTCTATGACTTCAGACACCTCCATTCTATGACTTCACACGCCTTCATTCTGACTTCAGCAACATCCATTCTATGACTTCATACACCTCCATTCTATGACTTCACAAACCTCCATTCTTTGACTTCACACACCTTCATTCTGAGTTCACACACCTCAATTCTGTGTCTTCACACACATCAATTCTGGCTTCACACACCTTCATTCTATGACTTCACACACTTCCATTCTATGACTTCACACACCTCCATTCTTTGACTTCACACACCTCCATTGTGAGTTCACACACCTCCATTCTGTGACTTCACACCCCTCCATTCTGTGACTTCACACACCTCCATTCTGTGACTTCACACACCTACATTCTATGACTTCACACACCTCGATTCCATGAATTCACACATCTCCATTCTGTGACTTCACACAACTCCATTCTGTGACTTCCCACACCTCCATTCTGAGTTCACACACCTCCGTTCAGTGATTTAACACACCTTCATTCTATGACTTCACACACCTCCATTCTTTCACTTCACACACCTCCATTTTGAGTTCACACACCTCCATTCTGTGACTTCACACACCTCCATTTGTGACTGTACACACCACCATTTTGACTTCACAAACCTCCATTCTGTGACTTCACAAACCTCCATTCTGTGACTTCACACATCTCCGTTTTGACTTCACACACTTCCATTATATGACTTCACACAACTGCATTCTGACTTCACACACCTCCATTCTGTGACTTCACACACCTCCATTCCATGACTTCGCACACCTCCATTCGATGACTTCACACACCTCCATTCTTAGACTTCACACACCTCCATTCTATGAGTTCACAAACCTCCATTTGTGACTCTACACACCACCTTTTTGACTTCACAAACCTCCATTCTGTGATTTCACACACCTCCATTCTGTGACTTCACACACCTTTATTGTTTGACTTCACACACCTCCATTCTTTGACTTCACACACCTCCATTCCATGACTTCACACACCTACATTCTATGACTTCACACACCTCGATTCTATGAATTCACACATCTCCATTCTGTGACTTCACACAACTCCATTCTATGACTTCCCACACCTCCATTCTGGGACTGAACACACCTCCATTCTGAGTTCACACACCTCCGTTCTGTGACTTAACACACCTTCATTTTGTGACTTCACACACCTCCATTCTATGACCTCACACACCTCCATTCTTTGACTTCGCACACCTCCATTCTTTCACTTCACACACCTCCATTTGAGTTCACACACCTACATTCTGTGACTTCACACACCTCCATTTGTGACTTTACACACCACCATTTTGACTTCACAAACCTCCATTCTGTGACTTCACACACCTCCATTCTGTGACTTCGCATACCTCCATTGTTTGACTTCACACACCTCCATTCTTTGATTTCACACACCTCCATTCCATGACTTCACACACCTCCACTCTATCAGTTCACACACATCCATTCTATGAGTTCACATACCACCATTTTGATTGCACACACCTCCATTCTATGACTTCACACCCCTACATTCTTACTTCAAAAACATCCATTCTATGACTATACAGACATCCATTCTATGAGTTCACAAACGTCCATTCTATGACTTCACACACCTCCATTCTATGACTTCACACACCTCCATTCTATGACTTCACACACCTCCATTCTATGACTTCACACACCTCCATTCTGTGACTTCACACATCTCCATTCTATGACTTCACACACCTCCATTGTGAGTTCACACACCTCCATTCTGACTTCTCAAACATCAATTCTGTGACTTCACACACCTCCATTCTATGAGTTCACACACCTCCATTTGTGACTCTACACACCACCTTTTTGACTTCACACACCTCCATTCTGTGATTTCACACACCCCCATTCTGTGACTTCACAAACCTTTATTGTTTGACTTCACACCTCCATTCTTTGACTTCACACACCTCCATTCCATGACTTCACAAACTTCCATTCTCTGAGTTCACACACCTCCATTCTATGAGTTCACACACCTACGTTTTGACTTCACACACCTCCATTCTGTGACTTCACACACCTCCATTCTTTGACTTCACACACCTCCATTCTGTGACTTCACACAGCTCCATTCTATGACTTCACACACCTCCATTCTGTGACTTCACACACCTCCATTCTGTGACTTCACACACCTCCATTTTGACTTCACACACTTCCATTCTTTGACTACACACCTCCATTCTGTGACTTCACACACCACCATTGTTTGACTTCACACATCTCCATTTTTGGACTTCACACACCTCCTTTCCATGACTTCACACATCTCCATGTTATGAGTTCGCACATCTCCATTTTGACTTCACACACCTCCATTCTATGACTTCACACACCTCCATTCTACTTCAGAAACATCCATTCTATGACTTCACACACCTCCATTCTATGACTTCACAAACCTCCATTCTGTGACTCACACACCTTCATTCTGAGTTCACACACCTCAATTCTGTGACTTCACACACCTCAGTTCTGGCGTCACACACCGTCATTCTATGACTTCACACACTTCCATTCTAGGACTTCACACACCTCCATTCTTTGACTTCACACACCTCCATTGTGAGTTCACACACCTCCATTCTATAACTCACACACCTCCATTCTATGACTTCACACACCTCCATCTGAGACTTCACACACCTCAATTCTGTGACTTCACACACCTCCATTATGACTTCACACACATCCATTCTATGACTTCACACACCTCCCTTCTATGACTTCACACCTCCATTCTGTGACTTCACACACCTCCATTCTGAGTTCACACACCTCCATTCTCTGAATTCACACTCCTCAAATCTGACTTCACACAGCTCCATTCTATGATTTCACACACCTCCATACTGTGACTTCACACACCTCCATTCTATGACTTCACACACCTCCATTGTGACTTCACACCTCCATTCTATGAGTTCACACACCTCCATTCTGACTTCACACACCTCCATTCTATGACTTAACACACCTCCATTTTGACTTGACACACCTACATTCTATGACTTCACACAACTCCATTCTGACTTCACACACCGCCATTCTGTGACTTCACACACCTCCATTCCATGACTTCACACACCTCCTTTCGATGACTTCACACACCCCCATTCTGTGACTTCACACACCTCCATTCTGTGACTTCACACACCTCCATTTTGACCTCACACACTTCCATTCTTTGACTTCACACACCTCCGTTCTGTGACTTCACACACCACCATTGTTTGACTTCAAACACCTCCATTTTTGGACTTCACACACCTCCATTCCATGACTTCACTCATCCCCATTTTATGAGTTCGCACACCTCCATTTTGACTTCACACACCTCCATTCTATGACTTCACACACCTCCATTCTACTTCAGAAACATCCATTCTATCACTTCATACACCTCCATTCTATGACTTCAGAAACCTCCAGTCTTTGACTTCACACACCTTCATTCTGAGTTCACACACCTCAATTCTGTGTCTTCACACACCTCAATTCTGGCTTCACACACCTTCATTCTATGACTTCACACACCTCCATTCTATGACTTCACACGCCTCCATTGTATGACTTCACACACCTCCATTCTCTGACTTCACAAACCTCCATTCTGACTTCACACACCTCCATTCTGACCTCAAAAACATCAATTCTGTGACTTCACACACCTCCATTCAATGTCTTCACACACCTCCATTCTATGACTTCACACACCTCCATTCTATGACTTCACACACTTCCATTCTTTGTCTTCACACACCTCCATTCTTTGACTTCACACACCTCCATTGTGAATTCACACACCTCCATTCTGACTTCACAAACATCAATTCTTTGACTTCATACACCTCCATTCTATGAGTTCACACACCTCCATTTGTGACTCTACACACCACCTTTTTGACTTCACACACCTCCATTCTGTGATTTCACACACCTCCATTCTGTGACTTCACACACCTTTCTTGTTTGACTTCACACCTAAATTCTTTGACTTCACACACCTCCATTCCATGACTTCACACACTTCCATTCTATGAGTTCACACACCTCCATTCTATGAGTTCACACACCTCCATTTTGACTTCACACACCTCCATTCTGTGACTTCACACACCTCCATTCTTTGACTTCACACACTTCCATTCTGTGACTTCACACACCTCCATTCTATGACTTCACACACCTCCATTCTGTGACTTCACACACCTCCATTCTGTGACTTCACACACCTCCATTTTGACTTCACACACTTCCATTCTTTGACTACACACCTCCATTCTCTGACTTCACACACCACCATTGTTTGACTTCACACACCTCCATTTTTGGACTTCACACACCTCCTTTCCATGACTTCACACATCTCCATGTTATGAGTTCGCACACCTCCATTTTGACTTCACACACCTCCATTCTATGACTTCACACACCTCCATTCTACTTCAAAAACATCCATTCTATGACTTCACACACCTCCATTCTATGACTTCACAAACCTCCATTCTGTGACTTCACACACCTTCATTCTGATTTCACACACCTCAATTCTGTAACTTCACACACCTCAATTCTGGCGTCACACACCTTCATTCTATGACTTCACACACTTCCATTCTAGGACTTCACACACCTCCATTTTTGACTTCACACACCTCCATTGTGAGTTCACACACCTCCATTCTATAACTTCACACACCTGCATTCTATGACTTCACACACCTCCATCTGTGACTTCACACACCTCAATTCTGTGACTTCACACACCTCCATTATGACTTCACACACCTCCATTCTATGACTTCACACACCTCCATTCTATGACTTCACACCTCCATTCTGTGACTTCACACACCTCCATTCTGAGTTCACACACCTCCATTCTTTGAATTCACACTCCTCAAATCTGACTTCACACAGCTCCATTCTATGATTTCACACACCTCCATACTGTGACTGCACACACCTCCATTCTATGACTCCACACACCTCCATTGTGACTTCACACGTCCATTCTATGAGTTCACACACCTCCATTCTGACTTCACACACCTCCATTCTATGACTTCACACCCCTCCATTTTGACTTCATACACCTACATTCTATGACTTCACACAACTCAATTCTGACTTCACACACCGCCATTCTGTGACTTCACACACCTCCATTCCGTGACTTCACACACCTCCTTTCGATGACTTCACACACCTCCATTCTGTGACTTCACACACCTCCATTCTGTGACTTCACACACCTCCATTTTGACCTCACACACTTCCATTCTTTGACTTCACACACCTCCGTTCTGTGACTTCACACACCACCATTGTTTGACTTCAAACACCTCCATTTTTGGACTTCACACACCTCCATTCCATGACTTCACTCATCTCCATTTTATGAGTTCGCACACCTCCATTTTGACTTCACACACCTCCATTCTATGACTTCACACACCTTCATTCTCCTTCAGAAACATCCATTCTATGACTTCACACACCTCTATTCTATGACTTCACACACCTTCATTCTTTCTTCACCAACATCCATTCTATGACTTCAGACACCTCCATTCTATGACTTCACACGCCTTCATTCTGACTTCAGCAACATCCATTCTATGACTTCATACACCTCCATTCTATGACTTCACAAACCTCCATTCTTTGACTTCACACACCTTCATTCTGAGTTCACACACCTCAATTCTGTGTCTTCACACACATCAATTCTGGCTTCACACACCTTCATTCTATGACTTCACACACTTCCATTCTATGACTTCACACACCTCCATTCTTTGACTTCACACACCTCCATTGTGAGTTCACACACCTCCATTCTGTGACTTCACACCCCTCCATTCTGTGACTTCACACACCTCCATTCTGTGACTTCACACACCTACATTCTATGACTTCACACACCTCGATTCCATGAATTCACACATCTCCATTCTGTGACTTCACACAACTCCATTCTGTGACTTCCCACACCTCCATTCTGAGTTCACACACCTCCGTTCAGTGATTTAACACACCTTCATTCTATGACTTCACACACCTCCATTCTTTCACTTCACACACCTCCATTTTGAGTTCACACACCTCCATTCTGTGACTTCACACACCTCCATTTGTGACTGTACACACCACCATTTTGACTTCACAAACCTCCATTCTGTGACTTCACAAACCTCCATTCTGTGACTTCACACATCTCCGTTTTGACTTCACACACTTCCATTATATGACTTCACACAACTGCATTCTGACTTCACACACCTCCATTCTGTGACTTCACACACCTCCATTCCATGACTTCGCACACCTCCATTCGATGACTTCACACACCTCCATTCTTAGACTTCACACACCTCCATTCTATGAGTTCACAAACCTCCATTTGTGACTCTACACACCACCTTTTTGACTTCACAAACCTCCATTCTGTGATTTCACACACCTCCATTCTGTGACTTCACACACCTTTATTGTTTGACTTCACACACCTCCATTCTTTGACTTCACACACCTCCATTCCATGACTTCACACACCTACATTCTATGACTTCACACACCTCGATTCTATGAATTCACACATCTCCATTCTGTGACTTCACACAACTCCATTCTATGACTTCCCACACCTCCATTCTGGGACTGAACACACCTCCATTCTGAGTTCACACACCTCCGTTCTGTGACTTAACACACCTTCATTTTGTGACTTCACACACCTCCATTCTATGACCTCACACACCTCCATTCTTTGACTTCGCACACCTCCATTCTTTCACTTCACACACCTCCATTTGAGTTCACACACCTACATTCTGTGACTTCACACACCTCCATTTGTGACTTTACACACCACCATTTTGACTTCACAAACCTCCATTCTGTGACTTCACACACCTCCATTCTGTGACTTCGCATACCTCCATTGTTTGACTTCACACACCTCCATTCTTTGATTTCACACACCTCCATTCCATGACTTCACACACCTCCACTCTATCAGTTCACACACATCCATTCTATGAGTTCACATACCACCATTTTGATTGCACACACCTCCATTCTATGACTTCACACCCCTACATTCTTACTTCAAAAACATCCATTCTATGACTATACAGACATCCATTCTATGAGTTCACAAACGTCCATTCTATGACTTCACACACCTCCATTCTATGACTTCACACACCTCCATTCTATGACTTCACACACCTCCATTCTATGACTTCACACACCTCCATTCTGTGACTTCACACATCTCCATTCTATGACTTCACACACCTCCATTGTGAGTTCACACACCTCCATTCTGACTTCTCAAACATCAATTCTGTGACTTCACACACCTCCATTCTATGAGTTCACACACCTCCATTTGTGACTCTACACACCACCTTTTTGACTTCACACACCTCCATTCTGTGATTTCACACACCCCCATTCTGTGACTTCACAAACCTTTATTGTTTGACTTCACACCTCCATTCTTTGACTTCACACACCTCCATTCCATGACTTCACAAACTTCCATTCTCTGAGTTCACACACCTCCATTCTATGAGTTCACACACCTACGTTTTGACTTCACACACCTCCATTCTGTGACTTCACACACCTCCATTCTTTGACTTCACACACCTCCATTCTGTGACTTCACACAGCTCCATTCTATGACTTCACACACCTCCATTCTGTGACTTCACACACCTCCATTCTGTGACTTCACACACCTCCATTTTGACTTCACACACTTCCATTCTTTGACTACACACCTCCATTCTGTGACTTCACACACCACCATTGTTTGACTTCACACATCTCCATTTTTGGACTTCACACACCTCCTTTCCATGACTTCACACATCTCCATGTTATGAGTTCGCACATCTCCATTTTGACTTCACACACCTCCATTCTATGACTTCACACACCTCCATTCTACTTCAGAAACATCCATTCTATGACTTCACACACCTCCATTCTATGACTTCACAAACCTCCATTCTGTGACTCACACACCTTCATTCTGAGTTCACACACCTCAATTCTGTGACTTCACACACCTCAGTTCTGGCGTCACACACCGTCATTCTATGACTTCACACACTTCCATTCTAGGACTTCACACACCTCCATTCTTTGACTTCACACACCTCCATTGTGAGTTCACACACCTCCATTCTATAACTCACACACCTCCATTCTATGACTTCACACACCTCCATCTGAGACTTCACACACCTCAATTCTGTGACTTCACACACCTCCATTATGACTTCACACACATCCATTCTATGACTTCACACACCTCCCTTCTATGACTTCACACCTCCATTCTGTGACTTCACACACCTCCATTCTGAGTTCACACACCTCCATTCTCTGAATTCACACTCCTCAAATCTGACTTCACACAGCTCCATTCTATGATTTCACACACCTCCATACTGTGACTTCACACACCTCCATTCTATGACTTCACACACCTCCATTGTGACTTCACACCTCCATTCTATGAGTTCACACACCTCCATTCTGACTTCACACACCTCCATTCTATGACTTAACACACCTCCATTTTGACTTGACACACCTACATTCTATGACTTCACACAACTCCATTCTGACTTCACACACCGCCATTCTGTGACTTCACACACCTCCATTCCATGACTTCACACACCTCCTTTCGATGACTTCACACACCTCCATTCTGTGACTTCACACACCTCCATTCTGTGACTTCACACACCTCCATTTTGACCTCACACACTTCCATTCTTTGACTTCACACACCTCCGTTCTGTGAATTCACACACCAAAATTGTTTGACTTCAAACACCTCCATTTTTGGACTTCACACACCTCCATTCCATGACTTCACTCATCCCCATTTTATGAGTTCGCACACCTCCATTTTGACTTCACACACCTCCATTCTATGACTTCACACACCTCCATTCTACTTCAGAAACATCCATTCTATCACTTCATACACCTCCATTCTATGACTTCACAAACCTCCAGTCTTTGACTTCACACACCTTCATTCTGAGTTCACACACCTCAATTCTGTGTCTTCACACACCTCAATTCTGGCTTCACACACCTTCATTCTATGACTTCACACACCTCCATTCTATGACTTCACACGCCTCCATTGTATGACTTCACACACCTCCATTCTCTGACTTCACAAACCTCCATTCTGACTTCACACACCTCCATTCTGACCTCAAAAACATCAATTCTGTGACTTCACACACCTCCATTCTATGTCTTCACACACCTCCATTCTATGACTTCACACACCTCCATTCTATGACTTCACACACTTCCATTCTTTGTCTTCACACACCTCCATTCTTTGACTTCACACACCTCCATTGTGAATTCACACACCTCCATTCTGACTTCACAAACATCAATTCTTTGACTTCATACACCTTCATTCTATGAGTTCACACACCTCCATTTGTGACTCTACACACCACCTTTTTGACTTCACACACCTGCATTCTGTGATTTCACACACCTCCATTCTGTGACTTCACACACCTTTCCTGTTTGACTTCACACCTAAATTCTTTGACTTCACACACCTCCATTCCATGACTTCACACACTTCCATTCTATGAGTTCACACACCTCCATTCTATGAGTTCACACACCTCCATTTTGACTTCACACACCTCCATTCTGTGACTTCACACACCTCCATTCTTTGACTTCACACACTTCCATTCTGTGACTTCACACACCTCCATTCTATGACTTCACACACCTCCATTCTGTGACTTCACACACCTCCATTCTGTGACTTCACACACCTCCATTTTGACTTCACACACTTCCATTCTTTGACTACACACCTCCATTCTCTGACTTCACACACCACCATTGTTTCACTTCACACACCTCCATTTTTGGACTTCACACACCTCCTTTCCATGACTTCACACATTTCCATGTTATGAGTTCGCACACCTCCATTTTGACTTCACACACCTCCATTCTATGACTTCACACACCTCCATTCTACTTCAAAAACATCCATTCTATGACTTCACACACCTCCATTCTATGACTTCACAAACCTCCATTCTGTGACTTCACACACCTTCATTCTGATTCCACACACCTCAATTCTGTGACTTCACACACCTCAATTCTGGCGTCACACACCTTCATTCTATGACTTCACACACTTCCATTCTAGGACTTCACACACCTCCATTTTTGACTTCACACACCTCCATTGTGAGTTCACACACCTCCATTCTATAACTTCACACACCTCCATTCTATGACTTCACACACCTCCATCTGTGACTTCACACACCTCAATTCTGTGACTTCACACACCTCCATTATGACTTCACACACCTCCATTCTATGACTTCACACACCTCCATTCTATGACTTCACACCTCCATTCTGTGACTTCACACACCTCCATTCTGAGTTCACACACCTCCATTCTTTGAATTCACACTCCTCAAATCTGACTTCACACAGCTCCATTCTATGATTTCACACACCTCCATACTGTGACTTCACACACCTCCATTCTATGAGTTCACACACCTCCATTCTGACTTCACACACCTCCATTCTATGACTTCACACACCTCTATTTTGACTTCATACACCTACATTCTATGACTTCACACAACTCAATTCTGACTTCACACACCGCCATTCTGTGACTTCACACACCTCCATTCCATGACTTCACACACCTCCTTTCGATGACTTCACACACCTCCGTTCTGTGACTTCACACACCTCCGTTCTGTGACTTCACACACCACCATTGTTTGACTTCAAACACCTCCATTTTTGGACTTCACATACCTCCATTCCATGACTTCACTCATCTCCATTTTATGAGTTCGCACACCTCCATTTTGACTTCACACACCTCCATTCTATGACTTCACACACCTTCATTCTCCTTCAGTAACATCCAATCTATGACTTCACACACCTCTATTCTATGACTTCACACACCTTCATTCTTACTTCACCAACATCCATTCTATGACTTCAGACACCTCCATTCTATGACTTCACACGCCTTCATTCTGACTTCAGCAACATCCATTCTATGACTTCATACACCTCCATTCTATGACTTCACAAACCTCCATTCTTTGACTTCACACACCTTCATTCTGAGTTCACACACCTCAATTCTGTGTCTTCACACACCTCAATTCTGGCTTCACACACCTTCATTCTATGACTTCACACACTTCCATTCTATGACTTCACACACCTCCATTCTTTGACTTCACACACCTCCATTGTGAGTTCACACACCTCCATTCTGTGACTTCACACCCCTCCATTCTGTGACTTCACACACCTCCATTCTGTGACTTCACACACCTACATTCTATGACTTCACACACCTCGATTCCATGAATTCACACATCTCCATTCTGTGACTTCACACAACTCCATTCTGTGACTTCCCACACCTCCATTCTGAGTTCACACACCTCCGTTCAGTGATTTAACACACCTTCATTCTATGACTTCACACACCTCCATTCTTTCACTTCACACACCTCCATTTTGAGTTCACACACCTCCATTCTGTGACTTCACACACCTCCATTTGTGACTGTACACACCACCATTTTGACTTCACAAACCTCCATTCTGTGACTTCACAAACCTCCATTCTGTGACTTCACACATCTCCGTTTTGACTTCACACACTTCCATTATATGACTTCACACAACTGCATTCTGACTTCACACACCTCCATTCTGTGACTTCACACACCTCCATTCCATGACTTCGCACACCTCCATTCGATGACTTCACACACCTCCATTCTTAGACTTCACACACCTCCATTCTATGAGTTCACAAACCTCCATTTGTGACTCTACACACCACCTTTTTGACTTCACAAACCTCCATTCTGTGATTTCACACACCTCCATTCTGTGACTTCACACACCTTTATTGTTTGACTTCACACACCTCCATTCTTTGACTTCACACACCTCCATTCCATGACTTCACACACCTACATTCTATGAGTTCACACACATCCATTCTATGAGTTCACACACCTCCATTTTGACTTCACACACCTCCATTCTATGACTTCACACACCTTCATTCTTACTTCAGAAACATCCATTCTATGACTTCACGCACCTCCATTCTATGACTTCACAAATCTCCCTTCTGTGACTTCACACACCTCCATTCTGAGTTCACACACTTCCATTCTCTGACTTCACACACCTCCATTCTGTGACTTAACACACCTCAATTCTATGACTTCACACACCTCCATTCTGTGACTTCACACACTTCCATTCTATGACTTCACACATCTTCATTGTTACTTCACAAACATCCATTCTATGACTTCACACACTTCCATTCTATGGCTTCACACACCTCCATTCTGTGACTTCACACACCTCCATTCTATGTCTTCACACACCTCCATTGTGAATTCACACACCTCCATTCTATGACTTCACACACCTCCATTCCGTGACTTCACACACCTCCATTTTACTTCACACACCTGCATTCTATGACTTCACACACTTCCATTCTAGGACTTCACACACCTCCCTTCTGTGACTTCACACACCTCCATTCTGAGTTCACACACCTCCATTCTGTGACTTCACACACCTCCATTCCGTGACTTCACACACATCCATTTTGTGACTTCACACACCTCCGTTCTATGACTTCACACACCTCAATTCTATGACTTCACACACCTCCATTCTATGACTTCACACACCTCCATTCTATGACTTCACAGACCTCCATTCTGTGACTTCACACACCTCCATTCTATGACTTCACACACCTCCATTCTGTGACTGCAAACACCTCCATTCTATGACTTCACACACCTCCATTGTGACTTCACACACTTCCATTCTTTGACTACACACCTCCAT
Organism: Megascapheus bottae; assembly: GCA_024803745.1. Lineage (NCBI taxonomy): Eukaryota > Metazoa > Chordata > Mammalia > Rodentia > Geomyidae > Megascapheus > Megascapheus bottae. The sequence continues at coordinate 62,226 of JANJXV010001656.1, forward strand.
TCTCTGACTTCACACACCACCATTGTTTCACTTCACACACCTCCATTTTTGGACTTCACACACCTCCTTTCCATGACTTCACACATTTCCATGTTATGAGTTCGCACACCTCCATTTTGACTTCACACACCTCCATTCTATGACTTCACACACCTCCATTCTACTTCAAAAACATCCATTCTATGACTTCACACACCTCCATTCTATGACTTCACAAACCTCCATTCTGTGACTTCACACACCTTCATTCTGATTCCACACACCTCAATTCTGTGACTTCACACACCTCAATTCTGGCGTCACACACCTTCATTCTATGACTTCACACACTTCCATTCTAGGACTTCACACACCTCCATTTTTGACTTCACACACCTCCATTGTGAGTTCACACACCTCCATTCTATAACTTCACACACCTCCATTCTATGACTTCACACACCTCCATCTGTGACTTCACACACCTCAATTCTGTGACTTCACACACCTCCATTATGACTTCACACACCTCCATTCTATGACTTCACACACCTCCATTCTATGACTTCACACCTCCATTCTGTGACTTCACACACCTCCATTCTGAGTTCACACACCTCCATTCTTTGAATTCACACTCCTCAAATCTGACTTCACACAGCTCCATTCTATGATTTCACACACCTCCATACTGTGACTTCACACACCTCCATTCTATGAGTTCACACACCTCCATTCTGACTTCACACACCTCCATTCTATGACTTCACACACCTCTATTTTGACTTCATACACCTACATTCTATGACTTCACACAACTCAATTCTGACTTCACACACCGCCATTCTGTGACTTCACACACCTCCATTCCATGACTTCACACACCTCCTTTCGATGACTTCACACACCTCCGTTCTGTGACTTCACACACCTCCGTTCTGTGACTTCACACACCACCATTGTTTGACTTCAAACACCTCCATTTTTGGACTTCACATACCTCCATTCCATGACTTCACTCATCTCCATTTTATGAGTTCGCACACCTCCATTTTGACTTCACACACCTCCATTCTATGACTTCACACACCTTCATTCTCCTTCAGTAACATCCAATCTATGACTTCACACACCTCTATTCTATGACTTCACACACCTTCATTCTTACTTCACCAACATCCATTCTATGACTTCAGACACCTCCATTCTATGACTTCACACGCCTTCATTCTGACTTCAGCAACATCCATTCTATGACTTCATACACCTCCATTCTATGACTTCACAAACCTCCATTCTTTGACTTCACACACCTTCATTCTGAGTTCACACACCTCAATTCTGTGTCTTCACACACCTCAATTCTGGCTTCACACACCTTCATTCTATGACTTCACACACTTCCATTCTATGACTTCACACACCTCCATTCTTTGACTTCACACACCTCCATTGTGAGTTCACACACCTCCATTCTGTGACTTCACACCCCTCCATTCTGTGACTTCACACACCTCCATTCTGTGACTTCACACACCTACATTCTATGACTTCACACACCTCGATTCCATGAATTCACACATCTCCATTCTGTGACTTCACACAACTCCATTCTGTGACTTCCCACACCTCCATTCTGAGTTCACACACCTCCGTTCAGTGATTTAACACACCTTCATTCTATGACTTCACACACCTCCATTCTTTCACTTCACACACCTCCATTTTGAGTTCACACACCTCCATTCTGTGACTTCACACACCTCCATTTGTGACTGTACACACCACCATTTTGACTTCACAAACCTCCATTCTGTGACTTCACAAACCTCCATTCTGTGACTTCACACATCTCCGTTTTGACTTCACACACTTCCATTATATGACTTCACACAACTGCATTCTGACTTCACACACCTCCATTCTGTGACTTCACACACCTCCATTCCATGACTTCGCACACCTCCATTCGATGACTTCACACACCTCCATTCTTAGACTTCACACACCTCCATTCTATGAGTTCACAAACCTCCATTTGTGACTCTACACACCACCTTTTTGACTTCACAAACCTCCATTCTGTGATTTCACACACCTCCATTCTGTGACTTCACACACCTTTATTGTTTGACTTCACACACCTCCATTCTTTGACTTCACACACCTCCATTCCATGACTTCACACACCTACATTCTATGAGTTCACACACATCCATTCTATGAGTTCACACACCTCCATTTTGACTTCACACACCTCCATTCTATGACTTCACACACCTTCATTCTTACTTCAGAAACATCCATTCTATGACTTCACGCACCTCCATTCTATGACTTCACAAATCTCCCTTCTGTGACTTCACACACCTCCATTCTGAGTTCACACACTTCCATTCTCTGACTTCACACACCTCCATTCTGTGACTTAACACACCTCAATTCTATGACTTCACACACCTCCATTCTGTGACTTCACACACTTCCATTCTATGACTTCACACATCTTCATTGTTACTTCACAAACATCCATTCTATGACTTCACACACTTCCATTCTATGGCTTCACACACCTCCATTCTGTGACTTCACACACCTCCATTCTATGTCTTCACACACCTCCATTGTGAATTCACACACCTCCATTCTATGACTTCACACACCTCCATTCCGTGACTTCACACACCTCCATTTTACTTCACACACCTGCATTCTATGACTTCACACACTTCCATTCTAGGACTTCACACACCTCCCTTCTGTGACTTCACACACCTCCATTCTGAGTTCACACACCTCCATTCTGTGACTTCACACACCTCCATTCCGTGACTTCACACACATCCATTTTGTGACTTCACACACCTCCGTTCTATGACTTCACACACCTCAATTCTATGACTTCACACACCTCCATTCTATGACTTCACACACCTCCATTCTATGACTTCACAGACCTCCATTCTGTGACTTCACACACCTCCATTCTATGACTTCACACACCTCCATTCTGTGACTGCAAACACCTCCATTCTATGACTTCACACACCTCCATTGTGACTTCACACACCTCCATTCTATGAGTTCACACACCTCCATTCTGCCTTCACAAACCTACATTCTATGACTTCACAGACTTCGAATCTGTGACTTCACTCAACTCCACTCTATGACTTCACACTTCTCCATTCTATGACTTCCCACACCTCCTTTCTATGACTTCACCCACCCCCATTCTCTGACTTCACACCTCCATTCTGACTTCACACACTTCCATTCTGTGACTTCACACACCTCCATTCTATGAGTTCACACACCTCCATTTTGACTTCACACACCTCCATTCTATGTCTTCACACACCTCCATTGTGACTTCACACACGTCCATTCTATGAGTTCACACAACTCCATTATGACTTCACACACTTCCATTCTATGACTTCACACTCCTCCATTCTGACTTCACACAGCTCCATTCTGTGACTTCACACACCTCCATTCTATGACTTCAAACACCTCCATTCTATGACTTCACATACCTCATTTCTGAGTTGACACACCTCCATTCTTTGACTTCACATACCTCCAATCTGACTTCATACACCTCCATTCTATGACTTCACACACATCCATTCTGTGACTTCAAAAACCACCATTCTATGAATTCATACATCTCCATTGTGACTTCACACACCTCCATTCTATGAGTTCACACAGCTCCATTCTGACTTCACACACCTCCATTGTATGACTTCGTACACCTCTATTCTGACTTCACACCCCTCCATTCTGTGACTTCACATACCTCCATTCTTTGACTTCACATACCTCCATTCTGTGACTTCACACACCTCCCTTCTGTGACTTCACACTCCTCCATTCCATGACTTCACACTCCTCCATTCTAAGACTTCACAAACCTCAATTCTATGACTTCACACACTTCCAATGTTTGACATCATACACCTCCATTCTTTGACATCACACACCTCCGTTCCATGAATTCACACACCTCCATTCTATGAGTTCACATACCTCCATTCTATGAGTTCACACACCTTCATTCTTACTTCAGCAACATCCATTCTATGACTTCAGACACCTCCATTCTATGACTTCACACACCTTCATTCTTACTTCAGTAACATCCATTCTATGACTTCACACACTTCCATTCTATGACTTCACTCACCTCCATTCTGTGACTTCACACACCTCCACTCTGAGTTCACACACCTCCATTCTGTGTCTTCACACACCTCCATTCTGTGACTTCACACACCTCCTTCTATGACTTCACACACCTCCTTTCTGTGACTGCACACACCTCCATTCTATGACATCACACACCTCCATTCTGTGAATTCACACAACTCCATTCTATGACTTCACACACCTCCATTCTATGACTTCAGAAACCTACATTGTTACTTCACACACCTCCATTCTATGAGTTCAAACACCTTCATTGTGACTTCACACACCTCCATTCTGACTTCACACACCTCCATTCTGACTTCACACCCCTCAATTCTGTGACTTCACACACCTCCATTCTATGATTTCACACACCTCCATTCTATGACTTCACACACCTCCATTCTATGACTTCACACACCTCCTTTCTGAGTTCACACACATCCATTCTGTGACTTCACACACCTCCATTGTGACTTCATACACCTCCATTCTATGAGTTCACACACCTCCATTCTGACTTCACACACATCCATTCTATGACTTCACACAGCTCCATTCTGACTTCACACACCTCCATTCTATGACTTCGCACACCTCTATTCTGACATCACATACCTGCATTCTGTGACTTCACACACCTCCACTCTATGACTTCACAAACCTCCATTCTGTGACTTCACACACCTCCACTCTGTGACTTTACACACCTCTATTCTGTGACTTCACACACCTCTATTCTGTGATTTCACACACAATCCATTCTATGACTTCACACACCTCCATTGTGACTTCGCACAACTCCATTCTGTGACTTCACACACGTCCTTTCTGTGACTTCACACGCTTCCAAGCTATGACTTCACAGACCTCCATTCTATGACTTCACACACCTCCATTCTATGACCTCCCCACACCTTTAATCTATGACTTCACACACCTCCATTCTATGACTTCACATGCTTCCAATCTATGACTTCACAAACCTCCATTCTATGACTTCACACACCTCCATTCTATGACTTCACACACGTGTATTCTGACTTCACACAACTCCATTCTCTGATTTCACACACCTACATTCTATGACATCACACACCTCAATTCTGTAACTTCACACGCTTCCAATATTTGACTTCACAAACCTCCATTCCATGACTTCATACACCTCCATTCTATGACTTCACACACATCCATTCTTTGACTTAACATACCTCCATTGTGACTTCACACACCTCCATTCTGTGACTTCACACACCTGCATTTGTGATTTCACACACCACAATTTTGACTTCACACACGTCCATTCTTTGACTTCGCACACCTCCATTCTCTGACTTCACACACCTCCATTTTGACTTCACACACTTCCTTTCTGTGACTTCACACACCTCCATTCTGTGACTTCACACACCTGCATTGTTTGACTTCACACACCTCCATTTTGACTTCACATACCTCCATTCTATGACTTCACACACCTTCATTCTTACTTCAGATATATCCATTCTATGACTTCACAAACCTCCCTTCTCTGAATGCACACACCTCCATTCTGGGTTCACACACCTCCATTCTGTGACTTCACACACCTCCATTCTGTGACTTCACACACCTCCATCTGTGACTTCACACACCTCCATTCTATGACTTTACACTCCTCCATTCTATGAGTTCACACACCTCCATTCTGTGACTTCACACACCTCCATTCTATGACTTCACACACCTCCATTCTATGACTTCACACACCTCCATTCTGTGACTTTAAAAACCAACATTCTATGACTTCAAACACCTCCATCCTTTGACGTCACACTCATCTATTCTGAGACTTCACACACCTCCACTCTGTGACTTTACACACCTCCATTCTGTGACTTCACACACCTGCCTTCTGTGACTTCACACACCTCCATTCTATGACTTCACATCTGCATTCTATGACTTCACACCTCCATTCTATGACTTCACACACCAACATTTATGATGTCACACAACTCCATTCTGTGACTTCACACACCTCCATTCTGACATCACACACCTACATTCTATGACTTCCCACACTTCCATTCTATGACTTCACACACCTTCATTCTGTGACTTCACTCACCTCCATTGTGAGTTCACACACCTCCATTCTGTGACTTCACACACCTCCATTATATGACTTCACACACCTCCATTTTGTGACTTTACACACCTCCATTCTATGACTTCACACACCTCCATTCTATGACTTCACACACCTACATTCTGAATTCACACACCTCCATCCTGACTTCACACACCTCAATTCTGTGACTTCACACACCTCCATTCTATGACTTCACATACCTCATTTCTGAGTTGACACACCTCCATTCTGTGACTTCACATACCTCCAATCTGACTTCACACACCTCCATTCTATGACTTCACACTCCTCCATTCTGTGACTTCAAAAACCACCATTCTATGACTTCACACATCTCCATTGTGACTTCACACACCTACATTCTATGAGTTCACACAGCTCCATTCTGACTTCACACACCTCCATTCTATGACTTCGCACACCTCTATTCTGACTTCACACATCTCCATTCTGTGACTTCACATTCCTCCATTCTTTGACTTCACACCCCTCCATTCTGTGCCTTCACACACCTCCACTCTGTGACTTTACACACCTCCATTCTGAGAATTCACACACCTCCCTTCTGTGACTTCACAAACCTCCATTATATTACTTCACACACCTCCATTCTATGAGTTCACACACTTCCATTGTTTGACATCATACACCTCCATTCTTTGACTTCACACACCTCCGTTCCATGAATTCAAACACCTCCATTGTATAAGTTCACACACCTCCATTCTATGAGTTCACACAAATTCATTCTTACTTCAGCAACATCCATTCTATGACTTCAGACACCTCCATTCTATGACTTCACACACCTTCATTCTTTCTTCAGCCACATCCATTCTATGACTTCATACACCTCCATTCTATGACTTCACACACCTCCATTCTGTGACTTCACACACCTCCATTCTGGGTTCACACACCTCCATTCTGCGACTTCACACACCTCCATTCTGACTTCACACACCTCCATTCTATGACTTCACACACCTCCATTCTGTGACTGCACACACCTCCTCTCTGAGTTCACACACCTCCATTCTGTGTCTTCACACACCTCCATTCTGTGACTTCAGACACCTCCTTCTATGACTTCACACACCTTCATTCTGTGACTTCCCACACCTCCTTTCTATGACTTCACTCACACCCATTCTATGATTTCACACCTCCATTCTGACTTCACACAACTCCATTCTGTGACTTCACACACCACCATTCTATGAGTTCTCACACCTCCATTTTGACTTCACACACCTCCATTCTATTACTTCACACACCTTCATTCTTACTTCAGAAACATTCATGCTATGACTTCACACACCTCCATTCTATGACTTCACACACCTCCATTCTATGACTTCACACACCTCCATTCTGTGACTTCAAACACCTCCATTCTATGTCTTCACACACCTCCAGTGTGACTTCACACACGTCCATTCTCTGAGTTCACACACATCCATTCCTACTTCACACACTTCCATTCTATGACTTCACACTCCTCCATTCTGACTTCACACAGCTCTATTCTGTGAATTCACAAAATTCCATTCTATGATTTCACACACCTCCATACTGTGACTACACACACCTCCATCTATGACTTCAAACAGCTCCATTCTGAGTTCAAACACCTCCATTCTGTGACTTCACACACCTCCATTCTATGCCTTCACACACCTCCATTCTGTGACTTCAAAAACCACCATTCTATGACTTCACACATCTCCATTGTGACTTCACGCACCTCCATTCTATGAGTTCACACAGCTCCATTCTGACTTCACATACCTCCATTCTATAACTTAGTACACCTCTATTCTGACTTCACACCCCTCCATTCTGTGACTGCACACACCTCCATTCTATGACATCACACACCTACATTCTGTGACTTCACACACCTCCATTCGATGACTTCACACACCTCCATTCTATGACTTCAGAAACCTACATTGTTACTTCACACACCTCCATTCTATGAGTTCAAACACCTGCATTGTGGCTTCACACACCTCCATTATCTGACTTCACACACCTCCATTCTGACTTCGCACACCTCCATTCTGTCTTCACAAACCTCAATTCTGTGACTTCACACACCTCCATTCTATGATTTCACACACCTCCATGCTATGACTTCACAGACCTCCATTCTATGACTTCACACACCTCCTTTCTGAGTTCACACATATCCATTCTGTGACTTCACACACCTGCCTTGTGACTTCATACACCTCCATTCTATCAGTTCACACACCTCCATTCTGACTTCACACACATCCATTCTATGACTTCACACAGCTCCATTCTGACTTCACACACCTCCATTCTATGACTTCGCACACCTCTATTCTGACTTCACACACCTGCATTCTGTGACTTCACACACCTCCATTCTATGACTTCACAAACCTACATTCTGTGACTTCACACACCTCCACTCTGTGACTTTACACATCTCCATTCTGTGACTTCACACACCTCCATTCTGTGATTTCACACACAATCCATTCTATGACTTCACAAACCTCCATTGTTTGATTTCACACACCTCCATCCTATGACTTCACACACCTCCATTGTGACTTCACACAACTCCATTCTGTGACTTCACACACCTCCTTTCTGTGACTTCACACACCTCCATACTATGACTTCCCCACACCTTCAATCTATGACTTCACACACCTCCATTCTTTGACTTCACACGCTTCCAATCTATGACTTCACACACCTCCATTCTATGACTTCACACACCTGCATTCTGACTTCACACACCTCCATTCTCTGATTTCACACACCTCCATTCTATGACTTCACACACCCCCATTCTGTAACTTCACACGCTTCCAATGTTTGACTTCACAAACCTCCATTCCATGACTTCATACACTTCCATTCTATGACTTCACACAAATCCATTCTTTGACTTCACACACCTCCATTGTGACTTCACACACCCCCTCTGTGACTTCACACACCTGCATTTGTGATTTCACACACCACAATTTTAACTTCACACACCTCAATTCTTTGACTTCACACACCTCCATTCTCAGACTTCTCACACCTCCATTTTGACTTCACACACTTCCATTCTATGACTTCACTCACTTCCATTGTTTGACTTCACAAACCTCCATTCTATGAATTCACACACCTCCATTGTGATTTCACACAACTCTATTCTGGGACTTCACACACCTGCCTTCTGTGACTTCACAAACTTCCATTCTGTGACTTCACACCTTCATTCTATGACTTCAAACCTCCATTCTATGACTTCACACACCAACATTTATGACGTCACACACCTCCATTCTGTGACTTCACACACCTCCATTCTGACATCACACACCTACATTCTATGACTTCACACACTTCCATTCTATGACTTCACACACCTCCATTCTGTGACTTCACTCACCTCCATTGTGAGTTCACACACCTCCATTTTGTGACTTCAGACACCTCCATTCTGTGACTTCACACACCTTGATTCTCTGACTTCACACACCTCCATTCTACGATTTCACACACCTCCATTCTGTGACTTAACACATCCCCATTCTATGATTTCACACACCTCCATTCTGTGACTTCACACACCTCCATTCTGAGTTCAAACACCTCCATTCTGTGACTTCACACACCTCCATTATATGACTTCACACACCTCCATTTTGTGACTTAACACACCTCCATTCTATGACTTAACACACCTCCATTCTATGACTTCACAGACCTACATTGTGACTTCACACATCTATGTTCTATCAGTTCACACACCTGCATTGTTACTTCACACACCTCCATTCTCTGACTTCATATACCTCCATTCTGAATTCACACACCTCCATTCTGACTTCACACACCTCAATTCTGTGACTTCACACACCTCCATTCTATGACTTCACATACCTCATTTCTGAGTAGACACACATCCATTATGTGACTTCACATACCTCTAATCTGACTTCACACACCTCCATTCTATGACTTCACACACATCCATTCTGTCACTTCAAAAACCACAATTCTATGACTTCACACATCTCCATTCTGACTTCACACACCTCCATTCTATGACTTCGCACACCTCTATTCTGACTTCACACATCTCCATTCTGAGCCTTCACACACCTCCACTCTGTGACTTTACACACCTCCATTCTGTGACTTCACACACCTCCCTTCTGTGACTTCACACACCTCCATTCTATGACTTCACACACCTCCATTCTAAGACTTCAAACACCTCCATTCTATGACTTCACACACTTCCATTGTTTGACATCATACACCTCCATTCTTTGACTTCACACACCTCCGTTCCCTGAATTCACTCACCTCCATTCTATGAGTTCATACACCTCCATTCTATGCGTTCACACACCTTCATTCTTACTTCAGCAACATCCATTGTATGACTTCAGACACCTCCATTCTATGACTTCACACTCCTCCAATCTGTGACTTCACACACCTCCATTCTGGGTTCACACACCTCCATTCTGTGACTCCACACACCGCCACTCTGACTTCACACACCTCCATTCTATGACTTCACACACTTCCATTCTATGACTTCACACACCTCCATTCTGTGACTTCACACACCTCCTCTCTGAGTTCACACACCTCCATTCTGTGTCTTCACACACCTCCATTCTGTGACTTCAGACACCTCCTTCTATGACTTCACACACCTTCATTCTGTGACTTCACACACCTCCATTCTATGACTTCACACACCTCCATTCTATGACTTCACACACCTCCTTTCTGAGTTCACACACATCCATTCTGTGACTTCACACACCTCCATTGTGACTTCATACACCTCCATTCTATGAGTTCACACACCTCCATTCTGACTTCACACACATCCATTCTATGACTTCACACAGCTCCATTCTGACTTCACACACCTCCATTCTATGACTTCGCACACCTCTATTCTGACATCACATACCTGCATTCTGTGACTTCACACACCTCCACTCTATGACTTCACAAACCTCCATTCTGTGACTTCACACACCTCCACTCTGTGACTTTACACACCTCTATTCTGTGACTTCACACACCTCTATTCTGTGATTTCACACACAATCCATTCTATGACTTCACACACCTCCATTGTGACTTCGCACAACTCCATTCTGTGACTTCACACACGTCCTTTCTGTGACTTCACACGCTTCCAAGCTATGACTTCACAGACCTCCATTCTATGACTTCACACACCTCCATTCTATGACCTCCCCACACCTTTAATCTATGACTTCACACACCTCCATTCTATGACTTCACATGCTTCCAATCTATGACTTCACAAACCTCCATTCTATGACTTCACACACCTCCATTCTATGACTTCACACACGTGTATTCTGACTTCACACAACTCCATTCTCTGATTTCACACACCTACATTCTATGACATCACACACCTCAATTCTGTAACTTCACACGCTTCCAATATTTGACTTCACAAACCTCCATTCCATGACTTCATACACCTCCATTCTATGACTTCACACACATCCATTCTTTGACTTAACATACCTCCATTGTGACTTCACACACCTCCATTCTGTGACTTCACACACCTGCATTTGTGATTTCACACACCACAATTTTGACTTCACACACGTCCATTCTTTGACTTCGCACACGTCCATTCTCTGACTTCACACACCTCCATTTTGACTTCACACACTTCCTTTCTGTGACTTCACACACCTCCATTCTGTGACTTCACACACCTGCATTGTTTGACTTCACACACCTCCATTTTGACTTCACATACCTCCATTCTATGACTTCACACACCTTCATTCTTACTTCAGATATATCCATTCTATGACTTCACAAACCTCCCTTCTCTGAATGCACACACCTCCATTCTGGGTTCACACACCTCCATTCTGTGACTTCACACACCTCCATTCTGTGACTTCACACACCTCCATCTGTGACTTCACACACCTCCATTCTATGACTTTACACTCCTCCATTCTATGAGTTCACACACCTCCATTCTGTGACTTCACACACCTCCATTCTATGACTTCACACACCTCCATTCTATGACTTCACACACCTCCATTCTGTGACTTTAAAAACCAACATTCTATGACTTCAAACACCTCCATCCTTTGACGTCACACTCATCTATTCTGAGACTTCACACACCTCCACTCTGTGACTTTACACACCTCCATTCTGTGACTTCACACACCTGCCTTCTGTGACTTCACACACCTCCATTCTATGACTTCACATCTGCATTCTATGACTTCACACCTCCATTCTATGACTTCACACACCTCCATTCTAAGACTTCAAACACCTCCATTCTATGACTTCACACACTTCCATTGTTTGACATCATACACCTCCATTCTTTGACTTCACACACCTCCGTTCCCTGAATTCACTCACCTCCATTCTATGAGTTCATACACCTCCATTCTATGCGTTCACACACCTTCATTCTTACTTCAGCAACATCCATTGTATGACTTCAGACACCTCCATTCTATGACTTCACACTCCTCCAATCTGTGACTTCACACACCTCCATTCTGGGTTCACACACCTCCATTCTGTGACTCCACACACCGCCACTCTGACTTCACACACCTCCATTCTATGACTTCACACACTTCCATTCTATGACTTCACACACCTCCATTCTGTGACTTCACACACCTCCTCTCTGAGTTCACACACCTCCATTCTGTGTCTTCACACACCTCCATTCTGTGACTTCAGACACCTCCTTCTATGACTTCACACACCTTCATTCTGTGACTTCACACACCTCCATTCTATGACTTCACACACCTCCATTCTATGACTTCACACACCTCCTTTCTGAGTTCACACACATCCATTCTGTGACTTCACACACCTCCATTGTGACTTCATACACCTCCATTCTATGAGTTCACACACCTCCATTCTGACTTCACACACATCCATTCTATGACTTCACACAGCTCCATTCTGACTTCACACACCTCCATTCTATGACTTCGCACACCTCTATTCTGACATCACATACCTGCATTCTGTGACTTCACACACCTCCACTCTATGACTTCACAAACCTCCATTCTGTGACTTCACACACCTCCACTCTGTGACTTTACACACCTCTATTCTGTGACTTCACACACCTCTATTCTGTGATTTCACACACAATCCATTCTATGACTTCACACACCTCCATTGTGACTTCGCACAACTCCATTCTGTGACTTCACACACGTCCTTTCTGTGACTTCACACGCTTCCAAGCTATGACTTCACAGACCTCCATTCTATGACTTCACACACCTCCATTCTATGACCTCCCCACACCTTTAATCTATGACTTCACACACCTCCATTCTATGACTTCACATGCTTCCAATCTATGACTTCACAAACCTCCATTCTATGACTTCACACACCTCCATTCTATGACTTCACACACGTGTATTCTGACTTCACACAACTCCATTCTCTGATTTCACACACCTACATTCTATGACATCACACACCTCAATTCTGTAACTTCACACGCTTCCAATATTTGACTTCACAAACCTCCATTCCATGACTTCATACACCTCCATTCTATGACTTCACACACATCCATTCTTTGACTTAACATACCTCCATTGTGACTTCACACACCTCCATTCTGTGACTTCACACACCTGCATTTGTGATTTCACACACCACAATTTTGACTTCACACACGTCCATTCTTTGACTTCGCACACGTCCATTCTCTGACTTCACACACCTCCATTTTGACTTCACACACTTCCTTTCTGTGACTTCACACACCTCCATTCTGTGACTTCACACACCTGCATTGTTTGACTTCACACACCTCCATTTTGACTTCACATACCTCCATTCTATGACTTCACACACCTTCATTCTTACTTCAGATATATCCATTCTATGACTTCACAAACCTCCCTTCTCTGAATGCACACACCTCCATTCTGGGTTCACACACCTCCATTCTGTGACTTCACACACCTCCATTCTGTGACTTCACACACCTCCATCTGTGACTTCACACACCTCCATTCTATGACTTTACACTCCTCCATTCTATGAGTTCACACACCTCCATTCTGTGACTTCACACACCTCCATTCTATGACTTCACACACCTCCATTCTATGACTTCACACACCTCCATTCTGTGACTTTAAAAACCAACATTCTATGACTTCAAACACCTCCATCCTTTGACGTCACACTCATCTATTCTGAGACTTCACACACCTCCACTCTGTGACTTTACACACCTCCATTCTGTGACTTCACACACCTGCCTTCTGTGACTTCACACACCTCCATTCTATGACTTCACATCTGCATTCTATGACTTCACACCTCCATTCTATGACTTCACACACCAACATTTATGATGTCACACAACTCCATTCTGTGACTTCACACACCTCCATTCTGACATCACACACCTACATTCTATGACTTCCCACACTTCCATTCTATGACTTCACACACCTTCATTCTGTGACTTCACTCACCTCCATTGTGAGTTCACACACCTCCATTCTGTGACTTCACACACCTCCATTATATGACTTCACACACCTCCATTTTGTGACTTTACACACCTCCATTCTATGACTTCACACACCTCCATTCTATGACTTCACACACCTACATTCTGAATTCACACACCTCCATCCTGACTTCACACACCTCAATTCTGTGACTTCACACACCTCCATTCTATGACTTCACATACCTCATTTCTGAGTTGACACACCTCCATTCTGTGACTTCACATACCTCCAATCTGACTTCACACACCTCCATTCTATGACTTCACACTCCTCCATTCTGTGACTTCAAAAACCACCATTCTATGACTTCACACATCTCCATTGTGACTTCACACACCTACATTCTATGAGTTCACACAGCTCCATTCTGACTTCACACACCTCCATTCTATGACTTCGCACACCTCTATTCTGACTTCACACATCTCCATTCTGTGACTTCACATTCCTCCATTCTTTGACTTCACACCCCTCCATTCTGTGCCTTCACACACCTCCACTCTGTGACTTTACACACCTCCATTCTGAGAATTCACACACCTCCCTTCTGTGACTTCACAAACCTCCATTATATTACTTCACACACCTCCATTCTATGAGTTCACACACTTCCATTGTTTGACATCATACACCTCCATTCTTTGACTTCACACACCTCCGTTCCATGAATTCAAACACCTCCATTGTATAAGTTCACACACCTCCATTCTATGAGTTCACACAAATTCATTCTTACTTCAGCAACATCCATTCTATGACTTCAGACACCTCCATTCTATGACTTCACACACCTTCATTCTTTCTTCAGCCACATCCATTCTATGACTTCATACACCTCCATTCTATGACTTCACACACCTCCATTCTGTGACTTCACACACCTCCATTCTGGGTTCACACACCTCCATTCTGCGACTTCACACACCTCCATTCTGACTTCACACACCTCCATTCTATGACTTCACACACCTCCATTCTGTGACTGCACACACCTCCTCTCTGAGTTCACACACCTCCATTCTGTGTCTTCACACACCTCCATTCTGTGACTTCAGACACCTCCTTCTATGACTTCACACACCTTCATTCTGTGACTTCCCACACCTCCTTTCTATGACTTCACTCACACCCATTCTATGATTTCACACCTCCATTCTGACTTCACACAACTCCATTCTGTGACTTCACACACCACCATTCTATGAGTTCTCACACCTCCATTTTGACTTCACACACCTCCATTCTATTACTTCACACACCTTCATTCTTACTTCAGAAACATTCATGCTATGACTTCACACACCTCCATTCTATGACTTCACACACCTCCATTCTATGACTTCACACACCTCCATTCTGTGACTTCAAACACCTCCATTCTATGTCTTCACACACCTCCAGTGTGACTTCACACACGTCCATTCTCTGAGTTCACACACATCCATTCCTACTTCACACACTTCCATTCTATGACTTCACACTCCTCCATTCTGACTTCACACAGCTCTATTCTGTGAATTCACAAAATTCCATTCTATGATTTCACACACCTCCATACTGTGACTACACACACCTCCATCTATGACTTCAAACAGCTCCATTCTGAGTTCAAACACCTCCATTCTGTGACTTCACACACCTCCATTCTATGCCTTCACACACCTCCATTCTGTGACTTCAAAAACCACCATTCTATGACTTCACACATCTCCATTGTGACTTCACGCACCTCCATTCTATGAGTTCACACAGCTCCATTCTGACTTCACATACCTCCATTCTATAACTTCGTACACCTCTATTCTGACTTCACACCCCTCCATTCTGTGACTGCACACACCTCCATTCTATGACATCACACACCTACATTCTGTGACTTCACACACCTCCATTCGATGACTTCACACACCTCCATTCTATGACTTCAGAAACCTACATTGTTACTTCACACACCTCCATTCTATGAGTTCAAACACCTGCATTGTGGCTTCACACACCTCCATTATCTGACTTCACACACCTCCATTCTGACTTCGCACACCTCCATTCTGTCTTCACAAACCTCAATTCTGTGACTTCACACACCTCCATTCTATGATTTCACACACCTCCATGCTATGACTTCACAGACCTCCATTCTATGACTTCACACACCTCCTTTCTGAGTTCACACATATCCATTCTGTGACTTCACACACCTGCCTTGTGACTTCATACACCTCCATTCTATCAGTTCACACACCTCCATTCTGACTTCACACACATCCATTCTATGACTTCACACAGCTCCATTCTGACTTCACACACCTCCATTCTATGACTTCGCACACCTCTATTCTGACTTCACACACCTGCATTCTGTGACTTCACACACCTCCATTCTATGACTTCACAAACCTACATTCTGTGACTTCACACACCTCCACTCTGTGACTTTACACATCTCCATTCTGTGACTTCACACACCTCCATTCTGTGATTTCACACACAATCCATTCTATGACTTCACAAACCTCCATTGTTTGATTTCACACACCTCCATCCTATGACTTCACACACCTCCATTGTGACTTCACACAACTCCATTCTGTGACTTCACACACCTCCTTTCTGTGACTTCACACACCTCCATACTATGACTTCCCCACACCTTCAATCTATGACTTCACACACCTCCATTCTTTGACTTCACACGCTTCCAATCTATGACTTCACACACCTCCATTCTATGACTTCACACACCTGCATTCTGACTTCACACACCTCCATTCTCTGATTTCACACACCTCCATTCTATGACTTCACACACCCCCATTCTGTAACTTCACACGCTTCCAATGTTTGACTTCACAAACCTCCATTCCATGACTTCATACACTTCCATTCTATGACTTCACACAAATCCATTCTTTGACTTCACACACCTCCATTGTGACTTCACACACCCCCTCTGTGACTTCACACACCTGCATTTGTGATTTCACACACCACAATTTTAACTTCACACACCTCAATTCTTTGACTTCACACACCTCCATTCTCAGACTTCTCACACCTCCATTTTGACTTCACACACTTCCATTCTATGACTTCACTCACTTCCATTGTTTGACTTCACAAACCTCCATTCTATGAATTCACACACCTCCATTGTGATTTCACACAACTCTATTCTGGGACTTCACACACCTGCCTTCTGTGACTTCACAAACTTCCATTCTGTGACTTCACACCTTCATTCTATGACTTCAAACCTCCATTCTATGACTTCACACACCAACATTTATGACGTCACACACCTCCATTCTGTGACTTCACACACCTCCATTCTGACATCACACACCTACATTCTATGACTTCACACACTTCCATTCTATGACTTCACACACCTCCATTCTGTGACTTCACTCACCTCCATTGTGAGTTCACACACCTCCATTTTGTGACTTCAGACACCTCCATTCTGTGACTTCACACACCTTGATTCTCTGACTTCACACACCTCCATTCTACGATTTCACACACCTCCATTCTGTGACTTAACACATCCCCATTCTATGATTTCACACACCTCCATTCTGTGACTTCACACACCTCCATTCTGAGTTCAAACACCTCCATTCTGTGACTTCACACACCTCCATTATATGACTTCACACACCTCCATTTTGTGACTTAACACACCTCCATTCTATGACTTAACACACCTCCATTCTATGACTTCACAGACCTACATTGTGACTTCACACATCTATGTTCTATCAGTTCACACACCTGCATTGTTACTTCACACACCTCCATTCTCTGACTTCATATACCTCCATTCTGAATTCACACACCTCCATTCTGACTTCACACACCTCAATTCTGTGACTTCACACACCTCCATTCTATGACTTCACATACCTCATTTCTGAGTAGACACACATCCATTATGTGACTTCACATACCTCTAATCTGACTTCACACACCTCCATTCTATGACTTCACACACATCCATTCTGTCACTTCAAAAACCACAATTCTATGACTTCACACATCTCCATTCTGACTTCACACACCTCCATCCTATGACTTCGCACACCTCTATTCTGACTTCACACATCTCCATTCTGAGCCTTCACACACCTCCACTCTGTGACTTTACACACCTCCATTCTGTGACTTCACACACCTCCCTTCTGTGACTTCACACACCTCCATTCTATGACTTCACACACCTCCATTCTAAGACTTCAAACACCTCCATTCTATGACTTCACACACTTCCATTGTTTGACATCATACACCTCCATTCTTTGACTTCACACACCTCCGTTCCCTGAATTCACTCACCTCCATTCTATGAGTTCATACACCTCCATTCTATGCGTTCACACACCTTCATTCTTACTTCAGCAACATCCATTGTATGACTTCAGACACCTCCATTCTATGACTTCACACTCCTCCAATCTGTGACTTCACACACCTCCATTCTGGGTTCACACACCTCCATTCTGTGACTCCACACACCGCCACTCTGACTTCACACACCTCCATTCTATGACTTCACACACTTCCATTCTATGACTTCACACACCTCCATTCTGTGACTTCACACACCTCCTCTCTGAGTTCACACACCTCCATTCTGTGTCTTCACACACCTCCATTCTGTGACTTCAGACACCTCCTTCTATGACTTCACACACCTTCATTCTGTGACTTCACACACCTCCATTCTATGACTTCACACACCTCGTTTCTGAGTTGACACACCTCCCTTCTGTGATTTCACACACCTCCAATCTGAGTTCACACACCTCCATTCTATGACTTCACACACCTCCATTCTTTGACATCAAAAACCACCATTCTATGACTTCACACACCTCCATTTTGACTTCACACTCCTCCATTCTACGAGTTCACACACTTCCATTCTGCCTTCACCCACCTCCATTCTATGACTTCACTCAGCTCCATTCTGACTTCACACACCTCCATTTGTAAATTCACACACCACAATTTTGACTTCAAACACCTCCATTCTGTGACTTCACACACCTCCATTCTGTGACTTCACACACCTCCATTTTGACTTCACACACCTCCAGTCTGTGACTTCACACACCTCCATTCTGTGACTTCACACACCTCCATAGTTTGACTTCACACACCTCCATTCTTGGACTTCACACACCTCCATTCCAAGACTTCACACACCTCCATTCCTTGAGTTCACAAACCTCCATTTTGACTTCACACACCTCCATTCTATGACTTCACACACCTCCATTCTGAATTCACACAGCTCCATTCTATGACGTCACACACCTCCATTCTGTGACTTCACACACTTCCATTCTATGACTTCATACACCTTCATTCTTACTTCACAAACATCCCTTCTATGACTTCACACACCTCCATTCTATGACTTCACACACCTCCATTCTGTGACTTCACACACCTCCATCCTATGTCTTCACACACCTCCATTATGACTTCAAACACCTCCATTCTATGACTTCACACTCCGCCATTCTGACTTCACACTCCTTAATTCTGTGAATTAACAAAACTCCATTCTATGATTTCACACAACTCCATATTATGACTTCACACACCTCCATCTATGACTTCACACACCTCCAGTCTGAGTTCACACACCTCCATTCTGTGACTTCACACACCTCCATTCTGACTTCACACACCAATGTGTGATTTCACACACCTCCATTCTGTGACTTCACACACCTCCAATCTGAGTTCACACACCTCCATTCTGTGACTTCACACACCTCCATTCTGACTTCACACACCAATGTATGACTTCACACACCTCCATTCTGTGACTTCACACACTTCCATTGTGACATCACACACCTCCATTCTATGAGTTCACATACCTCCATTCTATGACTTCACACACCTCCATTCTGACTTCACATACCTCTATTCTATGACTTCACATACCTCGAATCTGTGACTTCAGTCACCTCCACTCTATGGCTTCACACTGCTCCATTCTATGACTTCCCACACCTCCTTTCTATGACTTCACCCACCTCTATTCTATGACTTCACTCCTCGATTCTGACTTCAGATACCTCCATTCTGTGACTTCACACACCTCCATTCTATGACTTCACACACCTCCATTCTATGACTTCACACACCTTCATTCTTACTTCAGAAACATCCATTCTATGACCTCACACAACTCCATTCTATGACTTCACAAACCTCCATTCTGTGAATTCACACACCTCCATTCTGAGTTCACACAACTCCATTCGGTGACTTCACACACTTCCATTCTTACTTCACAAACCTCCATTCTATGACTTCACACACTTCCATTCTATGACTTCACACACCTCCATTCTGTGACTTCTCACACCTCCATTCTGAGTTCACACACCTCCATTCTGTGACTTCACACACCTCCATTTCGTGACTTCACACAACTCCATTCTGTGACTTCACACACCTTCATTCTATGACTTCGCACACCTCCATTCTATGACTTCAAACACCTCCATTCTCTGACTTCACACACCTCCATTCTTACTTCACACACCTCCATTCTATGACTTCACACACTTCCATTCTAGGACTTCACACACCTCCATTCTGTGACTTCACAGACCTTCATTCTGAGTTCACACACCTCGATTCTGTGACTTCACACTCCTCCATTCCCTGACTTCACACACCTCCATTCTGTGACTTCACACACCTCCATTCTGTGACTTCACACACCTCCATTCTGACTTCACACACCTCCATTCTGTGACTTCACACACCTCCATTCTGACTTCACACACCTCCATTCTATGACTTCACACACCTCCATTCTGTGACTTCAAACACCCCCAATCTATGACTTCACACACCTCCATTGTGACTTCACACACCTCCATTCTATGAGTTCATACACCTCCATTCTGACTTCACAAACCTCCATTCTATGATTTCACAGACTTTGAATATGTGACTTCACTCACCTCCACTCTATGACTTCACAATTCTCCATTCTATGACTTCCCACACCTCCTTTCCATGACTTCACCCACCCCCATTCTATGACTTCACACCTCCATTCTGACTTCACACACCTCCATTCTGTGACTTCACACACCTCCATTCTATGAGTTCACACTCCTACATTTTGACTTCACACACCTCCATTCTATTATTTCACACACCTTCATTCTCACTTCAGAAACATCCATTCTATGACTTCACACACCTCCATTCTATGACTTCACACACCTCCATTCTATGACTTCACACACCTCCATTCTGTGACTTCACACACCTCCATTCTATGTCTTCACACACTTCCATTCTGAGTTTACACACCTCCATTCTGTGACTTTACACACCTCCATTCTGACTTCACACACCTCCAATATATGACTTCACACACCTCCATTCTGTGACTTCACACACTTCCATTGTGACGTCACACACCTCCATTCTATGAGTTCACATACCTCCATTCTAGGACTTCACACAGCTCCATTCTGACTTCACACACCTCTATTCTATGACTTCACAGACCTCGAATCTGTGACTTCACTCACCTCCACTCTATGACTTCACACTGCTCCATTCTATGACTTCCCACACCTCCTTTCTATGACTTCACCCACCTCTATTCTATGACTTCACACCTCGATTCTGACTTCAGATACCTCCGTTCTGTGACTTCACACACCTCCATTCTATGACTTCACACACCTCCATTCTATGACTTCACACACCTTCATTCTTACTTCAGAAACATCCATTCTATGACCTCACACAACTCCATTCTATGACTTCAAAAACCTCCATTTTGTGAATTCACACACCTCCATTCTGAGTTCACACAACTCCATTCGGTGACTTCACACACTTCCATTCTTACTTCACAAACCTCCATTATATGACTTCACACACTTCCATTCTATGACTTCACACACCTCCATTCTGTGACTTCTCACACCTCCATTCTGTGACTTCACACACGTTCATTCTGAGTTCACACACATCGATTCTGTGACTTCACTCTCCTCCATTCCCTGATTTCACACACCTCCATTCTGTGACTTCACACACCTCCATTCTGTGACTTCACACACCTGCATTGTTTGACTTCACACACCTCCATTTTGACTTCACATACCTCCATTCTATGACTTCACACACCTTCATTCTTACTTCAGATATATCCATTCTATGACTTCACAAACCTCCCTTCTCTGAATGCACACACCTCCATTCTGGGTTCACACACCTCCATTCTGTGACTTCACACACCTCCATTCTGTGACTTCACACACCTCCATCTGTGACTTCACACACCTCCATTCTATGACTTTACACTCCTCCATTCTATGAGTTCACCCACCTCCATTCTGTGACTTCACACACCTCCATTCTATGACTTCACACACCTCCATTCTATGACTTCACACACCTCCATTCTGTGACTTTAAAAACCAACATTCTATGACTTCAAACACCTCCATCCTTTGACGTCACACTCATCTATTCTGAGACTTCACACACCTCCACTCTGTGACTTTACACACCTCCATTCTGTGACTTCACACACCTGCCTTCTGTGACTTCACACACCTCCATTCTATGACTTCACATCTGCATTCTATGACTTCACACCTCCATTCTATGACTTCACACACCAACATTTATGATGTCACACAACTCCATTCTGTGACTTCACACACCTCCATTCTGACATCACACACCTACATTCTATGACTTCCCACACTTCCATTCTATGACTTCACACACCTTCATTCTGTGACTTCACTCACCTCCATTGTGAGTTCACACACCTCCATTCTGTGACTTCACACACCTCCATTATATGACTTCACACACCTCCATTTTGTGACTTTACACACCTCCATTCTATGACTTCACACACCTCCATTCTATGACTTCACACACCTACATTCTGAATTCACACACCTCCATCCTGACTTCACACACCTCAATTCTGTGACTTCACACACCTCCATTCTATGACTTCACATACCTCATTTCTGAGTTGACGCACCTCCATTCTGTGACTTCACATACCTCCAATCTGACTTCACACACCTCCATTCTATGACTTCACACTCCTCCATTCTGTGACTTCAAAAACCACCATTCTATGACTTCACACATCTCCATTGTGACTTCACACACCTACATTCTATGAGTTCACACAGCTCCATTCTGACTTCACACACCTCCATTCTATGACTTCGCACACCTCTATTCTGACTTCACACATCTCCATTCTGTGACTTCACATTCCTCCATTCTTTGACTTCACACCCCTCCATTCTGTGCCTTCACACACCTCCACTCTGTGACTTTACACAACTCCATTCTGAGAATTCACACACCTCCCTTCTGTGACTTCACAAACCTCCATTATATTACTTCACACACCTCCATTCTATGAGTTCACACACTTCCATTGTTTGACATCATACACCTCCATTCTTTGACTTCACACACCTCCGTTCCATGAATTCAAACACCTCCATTGTATAAGTTCACACACCTCCATTCTATGAGTTCACACAAATTCATTCTTACTTCAGCAACATCCATTCTATGACTTCAGACACCTCCATTCTATGACTTCACACACCTTCATTCTTTCTTCAGCCACATCCATTCTATGACTTCATACACCTCCATTCTATGACTTCACACACCTCCATTCTGTGACTTCACACACCTCCATTCTGGGTTCACACACCTCCATTCTGCGACTTCACACACCTCCATTCTGACTTCACACACCTCCATTCTATGACTTCACACACCTCCATTCTGTGACTGCACACACCTCCTCTCTGAGTTCACACACCTCCATTCTGTGTCTTCACACACCTCCATTCTGTGACTTCAGACACCTCCTTCTATGACTTCACACACCTTCATTCTGTGACTTCCCACACCTCCTTTCTATGACTTCACTCACACCCATTCTATGATTTCACACCTCCATTCTGACTTCACACAACTCCATTCTGTGACTTCACACACCACCATTCTATGAGTTCTCACACCTCCATTTTGACTTCACACACCTCCATTCTATTACTTCACACACCTTCATTCTTACTTCAGAAACATTCATGCTATGACTTCACACACCTCCATTCTATGACTTCACACACCTCCATTCTATGACTTCACACACCTCCATTCTGTGACTTCAAACACCTCCATTCTATGTCTTCACACACCTCCAGTGTGACTTCACACACGTCCATTCTCTGAGTTCACACACATCCATTCCTACTTCACACACTTCCATTCTATGACTTCACACTCCTCCATTCTGACTTCACACAGCTCTATTCTGTGAATTCACAAAATTCCATTCTATGATTTCACACACCTCCATACTGTGACTACACACACCTCCATCTATGACTTCAAACAGCTCCATTCTGAGTTCAAACACCTCCATTCTGTGACTTCACACACCTCCATTCTATGCCTTCACACACCTCCATTCTGTGACTTCAAAAACCACCATTCTATGACTTCACACATCTCCATTGTGACTTCACGCACCTCCATTCTATGAGTTCACACAGCTCCATTCTGACTTCACATACCTCCATTCTATAACTTCGTACACCTCTATTCTGACTTCACACCCCTCCATTCTGTGACTGCACACACCTCCATTCTATGACATCACACACCTACATTCTGTGACTTCACACACCTCCATTCGATGACTTCACACACCTCCATTCTATGACTTCAGAAACCTACATTGTTACTTCACACACCTCCATTCTATGAGTTCAAACACCTGCATTGTGGCTTCACACACCTCCATTATCTGACTTCACACACCTCCATTCTGACTTCGCACACCTCCATTCTGTCTTCACAAACCTCAATTCTGTGACTTCACACACCTCCATTCTATGATTTCACACACCTCCATGCTATGACTTCACAGACCTCCATTCTATGACTTCACACACCTCCTTTCTGAGTTCACACATATCCATTCTGTGACTTCACACACCTGCCTTGTGACTTCATACACCTCCATTCTATCAGTTCACACACCTCCATTCTGACTTCACACACATCCATTCTATGACTTCACACAGCTCCATTCTGACTTCACACACCTCCATTCTATGACTTCGCACACCTCTATTCTGACTTCACACACCTGCATTCTGTGACTTCACACACCTCCATTCTATGACTTCACAAACCTACATTCTGTGACTTCACACACCTCCACTCTGTGACTTTACACATCTCCATTCTGTGACTTCACACACCTCCATTCTGTGATTTCACACACAATCCATTCTATGACTTCACAAACCTCCATTGTTTGATTTCACACACCTCCATCCTATGACTTCACACACCTCCATTGTGACTTCACACAACTCCATTCTGTGACTTCACACACCTCCTTTCTGTGACTTCACACACCTCCATACTATGACTTCCCCACACCTTCAATCTATGACTTCACACACCTCCATTCTTTGACTTCACACGCTTCCAATCTATGACTTCACACACCTCCATTCTATGACTTCACACACCTGCATTCTGACTTCACACACCTCCATTCTCTGATTTCACACACCTCCATTCTATGACTTCACACACCCCCATTCTGTAACTTCACACGCTTCCAATGTTTGACTTCACAAACCTCCATTCCATGACTTCATACACTTCCATTCTATGACTTCACACAAATCCATTCTTTGACTTCACACACCTCCATTGTGACTTCACACACCCCCTCTGTGACTTCACACACCTGCATTTGTGATTTCACACACCACAATTTTAACTTCACACACCTCAATTCTTTGACTTCACACACCTCCATTCTCAGACTTCTCACACCTCCATTTTGACTTCACACACTTCCATTCTATGACTTCACTCACTTCCATTGTTTGACTTCACAAACCTCCATTCTATGAATTCACACACCTCCATTGTGATTTCACACAACTCTATTCTGGGACTTCACACACCTGCCTTCTGTGACTTCACAAACTTCCATTCTGTGACTTCACACCTTCATTCTATGACTTCAAACCTCCATTCTATGACTTCACACACCAACATTTATGACGTCACACACCTCCATTCTGTGACTTCACACACCTCCATTCTGACATCACACACCTACATTCTATGACTTCACACACTTCCATTCTATGACTTCACACACCTCCATTCTGTGACTTCACTCACCTCCATTGTGAGTTCACACACCTCCATTTTGTGACTTCAGACACCTCCATTCTGTGACTTCACACACCTTGATTCTCTGACTTCACACACCTCCATTCTACGATTTCACACACCTCCATTCTGTGACTTAACACATCCCCATTCTATGATTTCACACACCTCCATTCTGTGACTTCACACACCTCCATTCTGAGTTCAAACACCTCCATTCTGTGACTTCACACACCTCCATTATATGACTTCACACACCTCCATTTTGTGACTTAACACACCTCCATTCTATGACTTAACACACCTCCATTCTATGACTTCACAGACCTACATTGTGACTTCACACATCTATGTTCTATCAGTTCACACACCTGCATTGTTACTTCACACACCTCCATTCTCTGACTTCATATACCTCCATTCTGAATTCACACACCTCCATTCTGACTTCACACACCTCAATTCTGTGACTTCACACACCTCCATTCTATGACTTCACATACCTCATTTCTGAGTAGACACACATCCATTATGTGACTTCACATACCTCTAATCTGACTTCACACACCTCCATTCTATGACTTCACACACATCCATTCTGTCACTTCAAAAACCACAATTCTATGACTTCACACATCTCCATTCTGACTTCACACACCTCCATCCTATGACTTCGCACACCTCTATTCTGACTTCACACATCTCCATTCTGAGCCTTCACACACCTCCACTCTGTGACTTTACACACCTCCATTCTGTGACTTCACACACCTCCCTTCTGTGACTTCACACACCTCCATTCTATGACTTCACACACCTCCATTCTAAGACTTCAAACACCTCCATTCTATGACTTCACACACTTCCATTGTTTGACATCATACACCTCCATTCTTTGACTTCACACACCTCCGTTCCCTGAATTCACTCACCTCCATTCTATGAGTTCATACACCTCCATTCTATGCGTTCACACACCTTCATTCTTACTTCAGCAACATCCATTGTATGACTTCAGACACCTCCATTCTATGACTTCACACTCCTCCAATCTGTGACTTCACACACCTCCATTCTGGGTTCACACACCTCCATTCTGTGACTCCACACACCGCCACTCTGACTTCACACACCTCCATTCTATGACTTCACACACTTCCATTCTATGACTTCACACACCTCCATTCTGTGACTTCACACACCTCCTCTCTGAGTTCACACACCTCCATTCTGTGTCTTCACACACCTCCATTCTGTGACTTCAGACACCTCCTTCTATGACTTCACACACCTTCATTCTGTGACTTCACACACCTCCATTCTATGACTTCACACACCTCGTTTCTGAGTTGACACACCTCCCTTCTGTGATTTCACACACCTCCAATCTGAGTTCACACACCTCCATTCTATGACTTCACACACCTCCATTCTTTGACATCAAAAACCACCATTCTATGACTTCACACACCTCCATTTTGACTTCACACTCCTCCATTCTACGAGTTCACACACTTCCATTCTGCCTTCACCCACCTCCATTCTATGACTTCACTCAGCTCCATTCTGACTTCACACACCTCCATTTGTAAATTCACACACCACAATTTTGACTTCAAACACCTCCATTCTGTGACTTCACACACCTCCATTCTGTGACTTCACACACCTCCATTTTGACTTCACACACCTCCAGTCTGTGACTTCACACACCTCCATTCTGTGACTTCACACACCTCCATAGTTTGACTTCACACACCTCCATTCTTGGACTTCACACACCTCCATTCCAAGACTTCACACACCTCCATTCCTTGAGTTCACAAACCTCCATTTTGACTTCACACACCTCCATTCTATGACTTCACACACCTCCATTCTGAATTCACAC
>JANJXV010001657.1:0-91092 GCA_024803745.1 Megascapheus bottae
AGAATAGAGGTGTGTGATGTCAGAATGGAGGTGTGCATAGTCATAGAATAGAGGTGTGTGATGTCAGAATGGAGGTGTGTGAAGTCATAGATGGAGTTGTGTGAAGTCATAGTATGGAGGTGTGTGAAAACATAGAATGGAGTTTTGTGAAGTCACGGAATGGAGCTGTGTGAATTCAGAATGGAGGTGTGTGAAATCATAGAATGGAGGTGTGTGAAGTCAGAATGGAGGTGTGTGAACTCATCGAATGGAGGTGTGTGACGCCACAATGGAAGTGTGTGAAGTCATAGAACGGAGGTGTGTGAAGTCACAGAATGTAGGTGTGTGAAGTTATAGAATGGAGGTATGTGAAGTCACAGAATGGAGTTGTGTAAAGTCATAGAATGGAGGTGTGTGAAGTTATAGAATGGATGTTTGTAAAGTAAGAATGGAGGTGTGTGAAGTCATAGAATGGAGCTCTGTGAAGTCAGAATGGAGGTGTGTGAAGTCACAGAATGGAGGGGTGTGAAGTCATAGAATGGAGGTATGTGAAGTCACAGAATGGAGGTGTGTAAAGTCATAGAATGGAGGTGTGTGAAGTTATAGAATGGATGTTTGTAAGTAAGAATGGAGGTGTGTGAAGTCATAGAATGGAGCTGTGTGAAGTCAGAATGGACGTGTGTGAAGTCAAAGAATGGAGGTGTGTGAACTCATAGAATGGAGGTGTGTGAAGTCATGGAATGGAGGTTCGTGAAGTCAAACATTGGAAGTGTGGGAAGTTAGAGAAAGAAGATGCGTGAAGTCATAGAATGGAGGTGTGTGAAGTCAGAATGCACGTGTGGGAAGTCATAGAATGGAATTGTGTGAAGTCATAGAATGGAGGTGTGTGGAGTCACAGAATGGAGGGTATGAGGTCATAGAATGGAGGTGTGTGAAGTGACAGAACTGAGGTGTTTGAAGTCATATAATGGAGGTGTGTGAAATCAAAATGGATGTGTGAAGTCATAGAATGGAGGTGTGTGAAATCATAGAATGAGGGTGTGTGAGGTCATAGAATGGAGGTGTGTGAAGTCACAGAATGGAGGTGTGTGAAGTCATAAAATGGAGGTGGGTGAAGTCATAGAAAGGAGGTGTGGGAAGTCATAGAATGGAGGAGTGTGAAGTCATAGAGTGGAGGTGAGTGAAGTCACATATTCGAGGTCTGTGAAGTCATAGAATGGAGGTGTGTGAAGTCAGAATGGAGGTGTGTGAAGTCATAGAATGAAGGTGTGTGAACTCATAGAATGGAGGTGTGTGATGTCACAATGGAAGTGTGTGAAGTCATAGAATGGAGGTGTGTGCAGTCACAGAATGGAGGTGTGAGAAGTCCAAATGGAGGTGTGTGACGTCATAAAATGGAGGTGTGTGAAGTCATAGAATGGAGGTGTGTGAAATCATAGAATGGAGGTTTGTGAAGTCACAGAATGGAGGTGTGTGAACTCAGAATGGAGGTGTGTGAAGTCACAGAATGGAGGTGTGTGAAGTCATAGCATGGAGGTATGTGAAATCATAGAATGGAAGTGTGTGAAGTCATAGAATGGAGGTGTGTGAAATCACAGAATTGAGGTGTTTGAAGTCATATATTAGAGGTGTGTGAAGTCAAAAAGGATGTTTGAAGTCATAGAATGGAGGTCTGTGAAATCATAGAATGAGGGTGTGTGAGGTCATAGAATGGAGGTGTGTGAAGTCACAGAATGGAGGTGTGTGAATTTATAAATGGAGGTGTGTATGGAAGTGTGTGAAGTCATAGAATGGAGGTGTGTGAAGTCAGAATGGAGATGTGAGACGTCACCGAATGGAGTTTTGTCAACTCAGAATGGAGGTGTGTGAAGTCACAGAATGGAGGTTTGTGAAGTCATAGAATGGAGGTGTGTGAAGTCATAGAATGGATGTTTCTGAAGGAAAAATGAAGGTGTGTGAAGTCATAGAATGGAGGTGTGTGAAGTCAGAGAATGGAGGTGTGTGAAGTCAGAATGGAGGTGGGTAGTCATAGATTGGAGGTGGGTGCCGTCATAGAAAGGAGGTGTGGTAAGTCATAGAATGGAGGAGTGTGAAGTCATAGAGTGCAGTTGAGTGAAGTCACAGATTCGAGGTCTGTGAAGTCATAGAATGGAGGTATGTGATGTCATAATGGAGGTGTGCGGTCATAGAATAGAGGTGTGTGATGTCAGAATGGAGGTGTGTGAAGTCATAGATGGAGTTGTGTCAAGTCATAGTATGGAGGTGTGTGAAATCATAGAATGGAGTTTTGTGAAGTCACAGAATGAGGCTGTGTGAATTCAGAATGGAGGTGTGTGAAGTCACAGAATGGAGGTGTGTGAAGTCATAAAATGGAGGTGGGTGAAGTCATAGAAAGGAGGTGTGGGAAGTCATAGAATGGAGGAGTGTGGGAAGTCATAGAATGGAGGAGTGTGAAGTCATAGAGTGGAGGTGAGTGAAGTCACATACTCGAGATCTGTGAAGTCATAGAATGGAGGTGTGTGAAGTCAGAATGGAGGTGTGTGAAGTTATAGAATGGAGGTGTGTGAACTCATAGAATGGAGGTCTGTGACGTCACAATGGAAGTGTGTGAAGTCATAGAATGGAGGTGTGTGAAGTCACAGAATGGAGGTGTGTGAAGTCATAGAATGGAGGTATGTGAAGTCACAGAATGGAGGTGTGTAAAGTCATAGAATGGAGGTGTGTGAAGTTATAGAATGGATGTTTGTAAAGTAAGAATGGAGGTGTGTGAAGTCATAGAATGGAGCTGTGTGAAGTCAGAATGGAGGTGTGTGAAGTCACAGAATGGAGGTGTGTGAAGTCACAGAATGGAGGTGTGTGAAGTCATAGAATGGAGGTATGTGAAGTCACAGAATGGATGTGTGTAAAGTCATAGAATGGAGGGGTGTGAAGTTATAGAATGGATGTTTGTAAAGTAAGAATGGAGGTGTGTGAAGTCATAGAATGGAGCTGTGTGAAGTCAGAATGGAGGTGTGTGAAGTCACAGAATGGAGGTGTGTGAAGTCACAGAATGGAAGTGTGTGAAGTCACAGAATTGAGGTGTGTGAAGTCAGAATTGAGGTGTGTGAAGTCACCGAATGGAGGTGTGTGAACTCCGAATGGAGATGTGTGAAGTCACAGAATGGAGGTTTGCGAAGTCATAGAATGGAGGTGGGTGAAGACAAAATTGTGGTGTGTGAACTCATAGAATGGATGTGTGTGAACTAATAGAATGGAGGTGTGTGAAGTCGTGGAATGGAGGTGTGTGAATTCAAAGAATGGAGGTTTGTGAAGTCAAACAATGGTGGTGTGTAAAGTCACAGAATGGAGGTGTGTGAAGTCACAGAATGGAAGTGTGTGAAGTCAAAACGGAGGTGTGTGAACTCAAAGAACGGAGGTGTGTGAAGTCACAGAATGGAGGTGTGTGAAATCAAAATGGTGGTGTGTGAAGTCACAAATGGAGGTGTGTGAAGTCACAGAATGTAGTTGTGTGAAGTCAAAATGGCGGTGTGTGAAGTCAAAGAATGGAGGTGTGTGAACTCATAGATTGGAGGTGTGTGAAGTCATGGAATGGAGGTTTGTGAAGTCAAACATTGGAAGTGTGGGAAGTTACAGAAAGAAGATGTGTGAAGTCATAGAATGGAGGTGTGTGAAGTCAGAATGCAGGTGTGGGAAGTCATAGAATGGAGGTGTTTGAAGTCATAGAATGGAGGTATGTGAAGTCATAGAATGGAAGTGTGTGAAGTCATAGAATGGAGGTGTGTGATGTCACAGAATGGAGGTGTGTGAAGTCAGAATGGAGGTGTGAAATCATAGAATGGAGGTGGGTGAAGTCATAGAATGGAATTGTGTGAAGTCATAGAATGGAGGTGTATGAAGTCACAGAATGGAGATGTGTGACATCACAGAATGGAGGAGTGTGAACTCACAATGGAGGTGTGTAAAGTGGAATGGAGGTGTGTGAAGTCATAGAATGGAAGTGTGTGAAGTCACAGAATGAAGGTGTGTGGAGTCACAGAATGGAGGGTATGAGGTCATAGAATGGAGGTGTGTGAAGTGACAGAATTAAGGTGTTTGAAGTCATATATTGGAGGTGTGTGAAGTCAAAATGGATGTGTGAAGTCATAGAATGGAGGTGTGTGAAATCATAGATTGAGGGTGTGTGAGGTCATAGAATGGAGGTGTTTGAATTCACAGAATGGAGGTGTGTGAAGTCATAAAATGGAGGTGGGTGAAGTCATAGAAAGGAGGTGTGGGAAGTCATAGAATGGAGGAGTGTGAAGTCATAGAGTGGAGGTGAGTGAAGTCACATATTCGAGGAATGTGAAGTCATAGAATGGAGGTGTGTGAAGTCAGAATGGAGGTGTGTGAAGTCATAGAATGGAGGTGTGTGAACTCATAGAATGGAGGTGTGTGATGTCACAATGGAAGTGTGTGAAGTCATAGAATGGAGGTGTGTTAAGTCACAGAATGGAGGTGTGAGAGGTCAAAATGGAGGTGTGTGACGTCATAAAATGTAGGTGTGTGAAATCATAGAATGGAGGTGTGTGAAATCATAGAATGGAGGTTTGTGAAGTCACAGAATGGAGGTGTGTGAACTCAGAATGGAGATGTGTGAAGTCACAGAATGGAGGTGTGTGAAGTCATAGAATGGAGGTATGTGAAATCATAGAATGGAAATGTGTGAAGTCATAGAATGGAGGTGGGTGAACTCACAGAATTGAGGTGTTTGAAGTCATATATTAGAGGTGTGTGAAGTCAAAATGGATGTTTGAAGTCATAGAATGGAGGTCTGTGAAATCATAGAATGAGGGTGTGTGAGGTCGTAGAATGGAGGTGTGTGAAGTCACAGAATGGAAGTGTGTGAAGTCACACAATGGAGGTGTGTGAAGTCACAGAATGGAGGTGTGTGAAGTCACAGAATGGAGGAGTGTGAACTCAGAATGGAGGTTTGTGAAGTCACAGAATGGAGGTGTGTGAAGTCATAGAATGGAAGTGTGTGAAGTCATAGAATGGAGGTGTGTGAAGTCAGAATGGAGATGTGTGACGTCAACGAATGGAGTTGTGTCAACTCAGAATGGAGGTGTGTGAAGTCACAGAATGGAGTTTTGTGAAGTTATAGAATGGAGGTGTGTGAAGTCATAGAATGGATGTTTCTGAAGGAAAAATGAAGGTGTGTGAAGTCAAAGAATGCAGGTGTGTGAAGTCAGAATGGAGGTGGGTAGTCATAAATTGGAGGTGGGTGACGTCATAGAAAGGAGGTGTGGTAAGTCATAGAATGGAGCAGTGTGAAGTCATAGAGTGCAGGTGAGTGAAGTCACAGATTCGAGGTCTGTGAAGTCATAGAATGGAGGTGTGTGATGTCAGAATGGAGGTGTGCGAAGTCATAGAATAGAGGTGTGTGATGTTAGAATGGAGGTGTGTGAAGTCATAGATGGAGTTGTGTGAAGTCGTAGTATGGAGGTTTGTGAAACCATAGAATGGAGTTTTGTGAAGTCACCGAATGGAGCTGTGTGAATTCAGAATGGAGGTGTGTGAAGTAATAGAATGGAGGTGTGTGAAGTCAGAATGGAGGTGTGTGAACTCATAGAATGGAGGTGTGTGACGTCACAATGGAAGTGTGTGAAGTCATAGAATGGAGGTGTGTGAAGTCACAGAATGGAGGTGTGTGAAATCATAGAATGGAGGTATGTGAAGTCACAGAATGGAGGTTTGTGAAGTCATAGAATGGAGGTGTGTGAAGTTATAGAATGGATGTTTGTAAAGTAAGAATGGAGGTGTGTGAAGTCATAGAATGGAGCTGTGTGAAGTCAGAATGGAGGTGTGTGAAGTCACAGAATGGAGGTGTGTGAAGTCACAGAATGGAGGTGTGTGAAGTCACAGAATGGAAGTGTGTGAAGTCATAGAATTGAGGTGTGTGAAGTCAGAATGGAGGTGTGTGAACTCCGAATGGAGGTGTGTGAACTCCGAATGGAGGTGTGTGAAGTCACAGAATGGAGGTTTGCGAAGTCATAGAATGGAGGTGTGTGAAGAAATATTGTGCTGTGTGAACTCATAGAATGGATGTGTGTGAACTAATAGAATGGAGGTGTGTGAAGTCGTGGAATGGAGGTGTGTGAAGTCAAAGAATGGAGGTGTGTGAAGTCAAACAATGGTGGTGTGTGAAGTCACAGAATGGAGGTGTGTGAAGTCACAGAATGGAAGTGTGTGAAGTCAAAACGGATGTGTGAACTTAAAGAATGGAGGTGTGTGAAATCACAGAATGGAGGTGTGTGAAATCAAAATGGTGTTGTGTGAAGTCACAAATGGAGGTGTGTGAAGTCACAGAATGTAGGTGTGTGAAGTCAAAATGGAGGTGTGTGAAGTCAAAGAATGGAGGTGGGTAGTCATAGATTGGAGGTGGGTGACGTCACAGAAAGGAGGTGTGGTAAGTCATAGAATGGAGGAGTGTGAAGTCATAGAGTGCAGGTGAGTGAAGTCACAGATTCGAGGTCTATGAAGTCATAGAATAGAGGTGTGTGATGTCAGAATGGAGGTGTGCATAGTCATAGAATAGAGGTGTGTGATGTCAGAATGCAGGTGTGTGAAGTCATAGATGGAGTTGTGTGAAGTCATAGTATGGAGGTGTGTGAAAACATAGAATGGAGTTTTGTGAAGTCACGGAATGGAGCTGTGTGAATTCAGAATGGAGGTGTGTGAAATCATAGAATGGAGGTGTGTGAAGTCAGAATGGAGGTGTGTGAACTCATCGAATGGAGGTGTGTGACGCCACAATGAAAGTGTGTGAAGTCATAGAACGGAGGTGTGTGAAGTCACAGAATGTAGGTGTGTGAAGTTATAGAATGGAGGTATGTGAAGTCACAGAATGGAGTTGTGTAAAGTCATAGAATGGAGGTGTGTGAAGTTATAGAATGGATGTTTGTAAAGTAAGAATGGAGGTGTGTGAAGTCATAGAATGGAGCTCTGTGAAGTCAGAATGGAGGTGTGTGAAGTCACAGAATGGAGGGGTGTGAAGTCATAGAATGGAGGTATGTGAAGTCACAGAATGGAGGTGTGTAAAGTCATAGAATGGAGGTGTGTGAAGTTATAGAATGGATGTTTGTAAAGTAAGAATAGAGGTGTGTGAAGTCAGAATGGAGGTGTGAAGTCATAGAATGGAGGTGGGTGAAGTCATAGAATGGAGGTGTGTGAAATCATAGAATGGAGGTATGTGCAGTCACATAATGGAGGTGTTGGAAGTCACAGAATGGAGGTGTGTGACGTCACAGAATGGATTTGTGTGAAGTCAGAATGGAGGTGTGTAAAGTCACAGAATGGAGGTGTGTGAAGTCATAGAATGGAAGTGTGTGAAGTCATAGAATGGAGGTCTGTGAACTCACAGAATGGAAGGTATGAACTCATAGAATGGAGGTGTGTGAAGTCACAGAATCGAGGTGCTTGAAGTCATATATTGGAGGTGTGTGAAGTCAAAATGGATGTGTGAAGTCATAGAATGGAGGTGTGTGAAATCATAGAATGGAGGAGTGTGAAGTCAGAATGGAGATTTGTGAAGTCATAGAATGGAGGTGTGTGAGTCCTAGAATGTTGGTGTATGAAGTCATAGAATGGAGGTGTATGAATTCATAGAATGGAGGTGTGTGAAGTCATAGAATGGAGGTGTGTGAAGTCATAGAATTGAGGTGTGTGAAGTCAGAATTGAGGTGTGTGAAGTCACCGAATGGAGGTGTGTGAACTCCGAATGGAGATGTGTGAAGTCACAGAATGGAGGTTTGCGAAGTCATAGAATGGAGGTGGGTGAAGACAAAATTGTGGTGTGTGAACTCATAGAATGGATGTGTGTGAACTAATAGAATGGAGGTGTGTGAAGTCGTGGAATGGAGGTGTGTGAATTCAAAGAATGGAGGTTTGTGAAGTCAAACAGTGGTGGTGTGTAAAGTCACAGAATGGAGGTGTGTGAAGTCACAGAATGGAAGTGTGTGAAGTCAAAACGGAGGTGTGTGAACTCAAAGAACGGAGGTGTGTGAAGTCACAGAATGGAGGTGTGTGAAATCAAAATGGTGGTGTGTGAAGTCACAAATGGAGGTGTGTGAAGTCACAGAATGTAGTTGTGTGAAGTCAAAATGGCGGTGTGTGAAGTCAAAGAATGGAGGTGTGTGAACTCATAGATTGGAGGTGTGTGAAGTCATGGAATGGAGGTTTGTGAAGTCAAACATTGGAAGTGTGGGAAGTTACAGAAAGAAGATGTGTGAAGTCATAGAATGGAGGTGTGTGAAGTCAGAATGCAGGTGTGGGAAGTCATAGAATGGAGGTGTTTGAAGTCATAGAATGGAGGTATGTGAAGTCATAGAATGGAAGTGTGTGAAGTCATAGAATGGAGGTGTGTGATGTCACAGAATGGAGGTGTGTGAAGTCAGAATGGAGGTGTGAAATCATAGAATGGAGGTGGGTGAAGTCATAGAATGGAATTGTGTGAAGTCATAGAATGGAGGTGTATGAAGTCACAGAATGGAGATGTGTGACATCACAGAATGGAGGAGTGTGAACTCACAATGGAGGTGTGTAAAGTGGAATGGAGGTGTGTGAAGTCATAGAATGGAAGTGTGTGAAGTCACAGAATGAAGGTGTGTGGAGTCACAGAATGGAGGGTATGAGGTCATAGAATGGAGGTGTGTGAAGTGACAGAATTAAGGTGTTTGAAGTCATATATTGGAGGTGTGTGAAGTCAAAATGGATGTGTGAAGTCATAGAATGGAGGTGTGTGAAATCATAGATTGAGGGTGTGTGAGGTCATAGAATGGAGGTGTTTGAATTCACAGAATGGAGGTGTGTGAAGTCATAAAATGGAGGTGGGTGAAGTCATAGAAAGGAGATGTGGGAAGTCATAGAATGGAGGAGTGTGAAGTCATAGAGTGGAGGTGAGTGAAGTCACATATTCGAGGAATGTGAAGTCATAGAATGGAGGTGTGTGAAGTCAGAATGGAGGTGTGTGAAGTCATAGAATGGAGGTGTGTGAACTCATAGAATGGAGGTGTGTGATGTCACAATGGAAGTGTGTGAAGTCATAGAATGGAGGTGTGTTAAGTCACAGAATGGAGGTGTGAGAGGTCAAAATGGAGGTGTGTGACGTCATAAAATGTAGGTATGTGAAATCATAGAATGGAGGTGTGTGAAATCATAGAATGGAGGTTTGTGAAGTCACAGAATGGAGGTGTGTGAACTCAGAATGGAGGTGTGTGAAGTCACAGAATGGAGGTGTGTGAAGTCATAGAATGGAGGTATGTGAAATCATAGAATGGAAGTGTGTGAAGTCATAGAATGGAGGTGTGTGAAC
Source organism: Megascapheus bottae (assembly GCA_024803745.1). Lineage (NCBI taxonomy): Eukaryota > Metazoa > Chordata > Mammalia > Rodentia > Geomyidae > Megascapheus > Megascapheus bottae. The sequence goes on from JANJXV010001657.1 coordinate 9,329, forward strand.
TCACAGAACTGAGGTGTTTGAAGTCATATATTAGAGGTGTGTGAAGTCAAAATGGATGTTTGAAGTCATAGAATGGAGGTCTGTGAAATCATAGAATGAGGGTGTGTGAGGTCGTAGAATGGAGGTGTGTGAAGTCACAGAATGGAAGTGTGTGAAGTCACACAATGGAGGTGTGTGAAGTCACAGAATGGAGGTGTGTGAAGTCACAGAATGGAGGTGTGTGAACTCAGAATGGAGGTTTGTGAAGTCACAGAATGGAGGTGTGTGAAGTCATAGAATGGAAGTGTGTGAAGTCATAGAATGGAGGTGTGTGAAGTCAGAATGGAGATGTGTGACGTCAACGAATGGAGTTGTGTCAACTCAGAATGGAGGTGTGTGAAGTCACAGAATGGAGTTTTGTGAAGTTATAGAATGGAGGTGTGTGAAGTCATAGAATGGATGTTTCTGAAGGAAAAATGAAGGTGTGTGAAGTCAAAGAATGCAGGTGTGTGAAGTCAGAATGGAGGTGGGTAGTCATAAATTGGAGGTGGGTGACGTCATAGAAAGGAGGTGTGGTAAGTCATAGAATGGAGCAGTGTGAAGTCATAGAGTGCAGGTGAGTGAAGTCACAGATTCGAGGTCTGTGAAGTCATAGAATGGAGGTGTGTGATGTCAGAATGGAGGTGTGCGAAGTCATAGAATAGAGGTGTGTGATGTTAGAATGGAGGTGTGTGAAGTCATAGATGGAGTTGTGTGAAGTCGTAGTATGGAGGTTTGTGAAACCATAGAATGTAGTTTTGTGAAGTCACAGAATGGAGCTGTGTGAATTCAGAATGGAGGTGTGTGAAGTAATAGAATGGAGGTGTGTGAAGTCAGAATGGAGGTGTGTGAACTCATAGAATGGAGGTGTGTGACGTCACAATGGAAGTGTGTGAAGTCATAGAATGGAGGTGTGTGAAGTCACAGAATGGAGGTGTGTGAAATCATAGAATGGAGGTATGTGAAGTCACAGAATGGAGGTTTGTGAAGTCATAGAATGGAGGTGTGTGAAGTTATAGAATGGATGTTTGTAAAGTAAGAATGGAGGTGTGTGAAGTCATAGAATGGAGCTGTGTGAAGTCAGAATGGAGGTGTGTGAAGTCACAGAATGGAGGTGTGTGAAGTCACAGAATGGAGGTGTGTGAAGTCACAGAATGGAAGTGTGTGAAGTCATAGAATTGAGGTGTGTGAAGTCAGAATGGAGGTGTGTGTACTCCGAATGGAGGTGTGTGAACTCCGAATGGAGGTGTGTGAAGTCACAGAATGGAGGTTTGCGAAGTCATAGAATGGAGGTGTGTGAAGAAATATAGTGCTGTGTGAACTCATAGAATGGATGTGTGTGAACTAATAGAATGGAGGTGTGTGAAGTCGTGGAATGGAGGTGTGTGAAGTCAAAGAATGGAGGTGTGTGAAGTCAAACAATGGTGGTGTGTGAAGTCACAGAATGGAGGTGTATGAAGTCACAGAATGGAAGTGTGTGAAGTCAAAACGGATGTGTGAACTTAAAGAATGGAGGTGTGTGAAATCACAGAATGGAGGTGTGTGAAATCAAAATGGTGTTGTGTGAAGTCACAAATGGAGGTGTGTGAAGTCACAGAATGTAGGTGTGTGAAGTCAAAATGGAGGTGTGTGAAGTCAAAGAATGGAGGTGGGTAGTCATAGATTGGAGGTGGGTGACGTCATAGAAAGGAGGTGTGGTAAGTCATAGAATGGAGGAGTGTGAAGTCATAGAGTGCAGGTGAGTGAAGTCACAGATTCGAGGTCTATGAAGTCATAGAATGGAGGTGTGTGATGTCAGAATGGAGGTGTGCATAGTCATAGAATAGAGGTGTGTGATGTCAGAATGGAGGTGTGTGAAGTCATAGATGGAGTTGTGTGAAGTCATAGTATGGAGGTGTGTGAAAACATAGAATGGAGTTTTGTGAAGTCACGGAATGGAGCTGTGTGAATTCAGAATGGAGGTGTGTGAAATCATAGAATGGAGGTGTGTGAAGTCAGAATGGAGGTGTGTGAACTCATCGAATGGAGGTGTGTGACGCCACAATGGACGTGTGTGAAGTCATAGAACGGAGGTGTGTGAAGTCACAGAATGTAGGTGTGTGAAGTTATAGAATGGAGGTATGTGAAGTCACAGAATGGAGTTGTGTAAAGTCATAGAATGGAGGTGTGTGAAGTTATAGAATGGATGTTTGTAAAGTAAGAATGGAGGTGTGTGAAGTCATAGAACGGAGCTCTGTGAAGTCAGAATGGAGGTGTGTGAAGTCACAGAATGGAGGGGTGTGAAGTCATAGAATGGAGGTATGTGAAGTCACAGAATGGAGATGTGTAAAGTCATAGAATGGAGGTGTGTGAAGTTATAGAATGGATGTTTGTAAAGTAAGAATAGAGGTGTGTGAAGTCATAGAATGAAGCTCTGTGAAGTCAGAATGGAGGTGTGTGAAGTCACAGAATGGAGGTGTGTGAAGTCATAGAATGGAGGTGTGTGAAGTCATAGAATGTATGTTTGTGAAGTAAGAAGAAGGTGTGTGAAGTCATAGAAAGGAGGTGTGTGAAGTCACAGAATGGAGGTGTGTGAAGTCACAGAATGGATGTGTGTGAAGTCATAGAATGGAGGTGTGTGAAGTCATAGAATGGAGGTGTGTGAAGTGACAGAATGGAGGTGTGTGAAGTCAGAATGGAGGTGTGAAGTCATAGAATGGAGGTGGGTGAAGTCATAGAATGGAGGTGTGTGAAATCATAGAATGGAGGTATGTGCAGTCACATAATGGAGGTGTTGGAAGTCACAGAATGGAGGTGTGTGACGTCACAGAATGGATTTGTGTGAAGTCAGAATGGAGGTGTGTAAAGTCACAGAATGGAGGTGTGTGAAGTCATAGAATGGAAGTGTGTGAAGTCATAGAATGGAGGTCTGTGAACTCACAGAATGGAAGGTATGAACTCATAGAATGGAGTTGTGTGAAGTCACAGAATCGAGGTGCTTGAAGTCATATATTGAAGGTGTGTGAAGTCAAAATGGATGTGTGAAGTCATAGAATGGAGGTGTGTGCAATCATAGAATGGAGGAGTGTGAAGTCAGAATGGAGATTTGTGAAGTCATAGAATGGAGGTGTGTGAGTCCTAGAATGTTGGTGTATGAAGTCATAGAATGGAGGTGTATGAATTCATAGAATGGAGGTGTGTGAAGTCATAGAATGGAGGTGTGTGAAGTCATAGAATGGAGGTGTGTGAAGTCAAAGAATGGAGGTGTGAAGTCATAAAATGGAGGTGGGTGAAGTCATAGAAAGGAGGTGTGGGAAGTCATAGATTGGAGGAGTGTGAAGTATTAGAGTGGAGGTGAGTGAAGTCACATATTCGAGGTCTGTGAAGTCATAGAATGGAGGTGTGTGAAGTCAGAATGGAGGTGTGTGAAGTCATAGAATGGAGGTGTGTGAACTCATAGAATGGAGGTGTGTGACGACACAAAGGAAGTGTGTGAAGTCATAGAATGTAGGTGTGTGAAGTCACAGAAGGGATGTGTGTGAAGTCACATAATGGAGGTGTGTGAAGTCAAAATAGAGGTGTGTGACGTCATAAACTGGAGGTGTGTGAAGTCATAGAATTGAGGTGTGAGAAATCATAGAATGGAGGTTTGTGAAGTCAAAGAATGGAGGTGTGTGAAGTCACAGAATGGAGGTTTGTGAAGTCATAGAATGGAGGTATGTGAAGTGACATAATGGAGGTGGGTGAAGTCACAGAAAGGAGGTGTGAGAAGTCATAGAATGGAGGTGAGTGAAGTCACAGAATGGACGGGTATGAAGTCATATATTTTAGGTGTGTGAAGTCAAAATGGATGTGTGAAATCATACAATGGAGGTGTGTTAAATCATAAAATGTTGGTGTGTGAAGTCATAGAATGGAGGTGTGTGAAGTCACAGAATGGAGGTGTGTGAAGTCACAGAATGGAGGTCTGTGAAGTCACAGAATGGAAGTGTGCGAACACAGAATGGAGGTGTGTGAAGTCACAGAATGGAGGTGTGTGAAGTCATAGAGTGGATGTGAGTGAAGTCATAGAATGGAGGTGTGTGAAGTCAGAATGGAGGTGTGAGAAGTTACCGAATGGAGTTGTGTGAACTCAGAATGGAGGTGTGTGAAGTCACAGAATGGAGTTTTCTGAAGTCATAGAATGGAGTTGTGTGATTTCGTAGAACTGATGTTTCTGAAGTAAGAATGAAGGTGTGTGAAGTCATAGAATGGAGGTGTGTGAACACATAGAATGGAGGTGTGCGAATTCACAGAATGATGGTGTGTGAAGTCAGAATGGAGGTGTGTAGTCATAGATTGGAGGTGGTGAAGTCATAGAAAAGAGGTGTGGAAAGTCATAGAATGGAGGAGTGTGAAGTCAAAGAGTGGAGGTATGTGAAATCACAGAATGGAGGGGTGTGAAGTCAGAATAGAGGTGTGCGAAGTCATAGAATGGAGGTGTGTGAACTCAGAATGGAGGTGAGTGAAGTCACAGATTCGAGGTCTGTGAAGTCATAGAATGGAGGTGTGTGATGTCAGAATGAAGGTGTGTGAAGTCATAGATGGAGGTGTGTGAAGTTAGAATGCATGTGTGGGAAGTCATAGAATGGAGGTGTTTGAAGTCATAGAATGGTGGTGTGTGAAGTCAAAGAGTGGAAGTGTGTGAAGTCATAGAATGGAGGTGTGTGATGTCATAGAATGGAGGTGTGTGAAGTCATAGAATGGAGGTGGGTGAAGTCACGGAAGGGAGGTGTGTGAAATCACAGAATGGAGGTGTATGAAGTCAGAATAGAGGTATGCGAAGTCATAGAATGGAGGTGTGTTAAGTCAGAATGGAGTTGTGGGAATTCAGAGAACGGAGGTGTGTGAAGTCAGATTGGAGGTGTGTGAACTCTTAGAATGGAGGTATGTGAAGCAACAATGGAGGTGTGTGAAGTCATAGAATTGTGGTTTTTGAAATCACAGAATGGAGGTGTGTGGAATCATAGAATGGAGGTGTGTGAGGTCAGATTGGAGGTGTGTGAAGTCAATGAATGGAGGTGTGTGAACTCAGAAAGGAGTTGTGTGCAGTCATAGAATGGAGCTGTGTGAAATCATAGAATGGAGCTGTGTGAAATCATAGAATGGAGGTGTGTGAAGTCACAGAATGGAGGTTTGCGAAGTCATAGAATGGAGGTGTGTGAAGAAATATTGTGCTGTGTGAACTCATAGAATGGATGTGTGTGAACTAATAGAATGGAGGTGTGTGAAGTCGTGGAATGGAGGTGTGTGAAGTCAAAGAATGGAGGTGTGTGAAGTCAAACAATGGTGGTGTGTGAAGTCACAGAATGGAGGTGTGTGAAGTCACAGAATGGAAGTGTGTGAAGTCAAAACGGATGTGTGAACTTAAAGAATGGAGGTGTGTGAAATCACAGAATGGAGGTGTGTGAAATCAAAATGGTGTTGTGTGAAGTCACAAATGGAGGTGTGTGAAGTCACAGAATGTAGGTGTGTGAAGTCAAAATGGAGGTGTGTGAAGTCAAAGAATGGAGGTGGGTAGTCATAGATTGGAGGTGGGTGACGTCATGGAAAGGAGGTGTGGTAAGTCATAGAATGGAGGAGTGTGAAGTCATAGAGTGCAGGTGAGTGAAGTCACAGATTCGAGGTCTATGAAGTCATAGAATGGAGGTGTGTGATGTCAGAATGGAGGTGTGCATAGTCATAGAATAGAGGTGTGTGATGTCAGAATGGAGGTGTGTGAAGTCATAGATGGAGTTGTGTGAAGTCATAGTATGGAGGTGTGTGAAAACATAGAATGGAGTTTTGTGAAGTCACGGAATGGAGCTGTGTGAATTCAGAATGGAGGTGTGTGAAATCATAGAATGGAGGTGTGTGAAGTCAGAATGGAGGTGTGTGAACTCATCGAATGGAGGTGTGTGACGCCACAATGGACGTGTGTGAAGTCATAGAACGGAGGTGTGTGAAGTCACAGAATGTAGGTGTGTGAAGTTATAGAATGGAGGTATGTGAAGTCACAGAATGGAGTTGTGTAAAGTCATAGAATGGAGGTGTGTGAAGTTATAGAATGGATGTTTGTAAAGTAAGAGTGGAAGTGTGTGAAGTCATAGAATGGAGCTCTGTGAAGTCAGAATGGAGGTGTGTGAAGTCACAGAATGGAGGGGTGTGAAGTCATAGAATGGAGGTATGTGAAGTCACAGAATGGAGGTGTGTAAAGTCATAGAATGGAGGTGTGTGAAGTTATAGAATGGATGTTTGTAAAGTAAGAATAGAGGTGTGTGAAGTCATAGAATGAAGCTCTGTGAAGTCAGAATGGAGGTGTGTGAAGTCACAGAATGGAGGTGTGTGAAGTCATAGAATGGAGGTGTGTGAAGTCATAGAATGTATGTTTGTGAAGTAAGAAGAAGGTGTGTGAAGTCATAGAAAGGAGGTGTGTGAAGTCACAGAATGGAGGTGTGTGAAGTCACAGAATGGAGGTGTGTGAAGTCATAGAATGGAGGTGTGTGAAGTCATAGAATGGAGGTGTGTGAAGTGACAGAATGGAGGTGTGTGAAGTCAGAATGGAGGTGTGAAGTCATAGAATGGAGGTGGGTGAAGTCATAGAATGGAGGTGTGTGAAATCATAGAATGGAGGTATGTGCAGTCACATAATGGAGGTGTTGGAAGTCACAGAATGGAGGTGTGTGACGTCACAGAATGGATTTGTGTGAAGTCAGAATGGAGGTGTGTAAAGTCACAGAATGGAGGTGTGTGAAGTCATAGAATGGAAGTGTGTGAAGTCATAGAATGGAGGTCTGTGAACTCACAGAATGGAAGGTATGAACTCATAGAATGGAGTTGTGTGAAGTCACAGAATCGAGGTGCTTGAAGTCATATATTGAAGGTGTGTGAAGTCAAAATGGATGTGTGAAGTCATAGAATGGAGGTGTGTGAAATCATAGAATGGAGGAGTGTGAAGTCAGAATGGAGATTTGTGAAGTCATAGAATGGAGGTGTGTGAGTCCTAGAATGTTGGTGTATGAAGTCATAGAATGGAGGTGTATGAATTCATAGAATGGAGGTGTGTGAAGTCATAGAATGGAGGTGTGTGAAGTCATAGAATGGAGGTGTGTGAAGTCAAAGAATGGAGGTGTGAAGTCATAAAATGGAGGTGGGTGAAGTCATAGAAAGGAGGTGTGGGAAGTCATAGATTGGAGGAGTGTGAAGTATTAGAGTGGAGGTGAGTGAAGTCACATATTCGAGGTCTGTGAAGTCATAGAATGGAGGTGTGTGAAGTCAGAATGGAGGTGTGTGAAGTCATAGAATGGAGGTGTGTGAACTCATAGAATGGAGGTGTGTGACGACACAAAGGAAGTGTGTGAAGTCATAGAATGTAGGTGTGTGAAGTCACAGAAGGGATGTGTGTGAAGTCACATAATGGAGGTGTGTGAAGTCAAAATAGAGGTGTGTGACGTCATAAACTGGAGGTGTGTGAAGTCATAGAATTGAGGTGTGAGAAATCATAGAATGGAGGTGTGTGAAGTCACAGAATGGAGGTGTGTGAAGTCATAGAGTGGAAGTGAGTGAAGTCATAGAATGGAGGTGTGTGAAGTCAGAATGGAGGTGTGAGAAGTTACCGAATGGAGTTTTGTGAACTCAGAATGGAGGTGTGTGAAGTCACAGAATGGAGGTTTCTGAAGTCATAGAATGGAGTTGTGTGATTTCATAGAACTGATGTTTCTGAAGTAAGAATGAAGGTGTGTGAAGTCATAGAATGGAGGTGTGTGAACACATAGAATGGAGGTGTGCGAATTCACAGAATGATGGTGTGTGAAGTCAGAATGGAGGTGTGTAGTCATAGATTGGAGGTGGTGAAGTCATAGAAAAGAGGTGTGGAAAGTCATAGAATGGAGGAGTGTGAAGTCAAAGAGTGGAGGTATGTGAAATCACAGAATGGAGGGGTGTGAAGTCAGAATAGAGGTGTGCGAAGTCATAGAATGGAGGTGTGTGAACTCAGAATGGAGGTGAGTGAAGTCACAGATTCGAGGTCTGTGAAGTCATAGAATGGAGGTGTGTGATGTCAGAATGAAGGTGTGTGAAGTCATAGATGGAGGTGTGTGAAGTTAGAATGCATGTGTGGGAAGTCATAGAATGGAGGTGTTTGAAGTCATAGAATGGTGGTGTGTGAAGTCAAAGAGTGGAAGTGTGTGAAGTCATAGAATGGAGGTGTGTGATGTCATAGAATGGAGGTGTGTGAAGTCATAGAATGGAGGTGGGTGAAGTCACGGAAGGGAGGTGTGTGAAATCACAGAATGGAGCTGTATGAAGTCAGAATAGAGGTATGCAAAGTCATAGAATGGAGGTGTGTTAAGTCAGAATGGAGTTGTGGGAATTCAGAGAACGGAGGTGTGTGAAGTCAGATTGCAGGTGTGTGAACTCTTAGAATGGAGGTATGTGAAGCAACAATGGAGGTGTGTGAAGTCATAGAATTGTGGTTTTTGAAATCACAGAATGGAGGTGTGTGGAATCATAGAATGGAGGTGTGTGAGGTCAGATTGGAGGTGTGTGAAGTCAATGAATGGAGGTGTGTGAACTCAGAAAGGAGTTGTGTGCAGTCATAGAATGGAGCTGTGTGAAATCATAGAATGGAGCTGTGTGAAATCATAGAATGGAGGTGTGTGAAGTCAAAGAGTGGAGGTATGTGAAATCACAGAATGGAGGGGTGTGAAGTCAGAATAGAGGTGTGCGAAGTCAAAGAATGGAGGTGTGTGAAGTCAGAATGGAGCTATGTGAACTCATAGAATGGAGGTGTGTGAAGTCACAATGGAGATATGTGAAGTCATAGAATGGTGGTTTTTGAAGTCACAGAATGGAGGTGTGTAGTCATAGAATGGAGGTGTGTGAAGTCAGATTGGAGGTATGTGAAGTCACAAAATGGAGGTGTGTCATCTCAGAAAGGAGGTATGTGAAGTTATTGAATGGAGGTGTGTGAAGTCAAAGAATGGAGGTGTGGGAAATCATAGAATGGAGGTGTGTGAAGTCACAGAATTGAGGTGTGTGATGTCAGAATGGAGGTGTGTGAATTCAGAATGAAGGTGTGTGAAGTCATAGAATGGAGGTGTGTGAAGTCACAATGCAGGTGTGTGAACTGATAGAACGTAGGTGTGTGAAGTCACAATGTAGGTGTGTGAAGTCATAGAATGGAGGTGTGTGAAGTCATAGAATGGAGGTGTGTGAAGTCACAAGATGGAGGTGTGTGAAGTCAAAATTTAGGTGTGTGAAGTCAAAGAATGGACGTGTGTGAAGTCAAAATTGTGGTGTGTGAAGTCACAAATGCAGGTGTGTGAAGTCACAGAATGGAGGTGTGTGAAGTCAAAATGGAGGTGTGTGAGGTCAAAGAATGGATGTGTGTGAAGTCATAGAATGGAGGTGTATGAAGTCATGGAATGGAGGTTTGTGACGTCAAACATTGGAAGCTTGTGAAGTTACAGAATGGAGGTGTGTGAAGTCATAGAATGGAGGTGTGTGAAGTCAGAGAATGGAGGTGTGTGAAGTCAGATTGCAGGTGTGTGAAGTCATAGAATGGAGGTTTGTGAAGTCATAGATTGGAAGTGTGTGAAGTCATAGAATGGAGGTTGTGAAGTCATAGATTGAAGGTATGTGGAAGTCATAGTATGGAGGTGTGTGAAGTCACAGAAAGGAGGTGTGTGAATTCACAGAATGGAGTTGTATAAAGTCACAATGGAGGTGTGTGAAGTCATAGAATGGAGGTGTGTGAAATCAAAGAATGGAGGTTTGTGAAATCATAGAATGGATTGTGTGTGAAATCACAGAATGGAGGTGTGTGAAGTCACAGAATGGAGGTGTGTAAAGTCACAGAGTGGAGGTGTGTGAAGTCACAGAATGGAGGCGTGTGAAGTCATAGAATGGAGGTGTGTGAAGTCACAGAATGCAGTTGTGTGAAGTCAGAATAGAGGTGTGCGAAGTCATAGAATGGAGGTGTTTGAAGTCAAAATGGAGCTGTGTGAAGTCATAGAATGGAAGTGTGTGAAGTCAGAATGGTGGTGTGTGAACTCATAGAATGGAGGTGTATGAAGTCACAATGGAGTTGTGTGAAGTCACAGAATGGATGTGTGTGAACTCAGAAAGGAGGTGTGTGAAGTCATAGAATGGAGGTCTGTGAAGTCATAGAATGGAGGTGTGTGAAATCATACAGTGGAGGTGTGTGAATTCACAGAATTGAGGTGTGTGAAGTCAGAATGGAGGTGTGTGAAGTCAGAATGGAGGTGTGTGAAGTCAGAGAATGGAGGTGGGTGAAGTCACAATGCAGGTGTGTGAACTAATAGAATGGAGGTGTGTGAAGTCACAATGTAGGTTTCTGAGGTCATAGAATGGAGGTGTGTGAAGTCATAGAATGGAGGTCTGTGAAGTCATAGAATGGAGGTGTGTGAAATCATACAGTGGAGGTGTGTGAATTCACAGAATTGAGGTGTGTGAAGTCAGAATGGAGGTGTGTGAAGTCAGAATGGAGGTGTGTGAAGTCAGAGAATGGAGGTGGGTGAAGTCACAATGCAGGTGTGTGAACTAATAGAATGGAGGTGTGTGAAGTCACAATGTAGGTTTCTGAGGTCATAGAATGGAGGTGTGTGAAGTCATAGAATGGAGGTGTGTGAAGTCACAGAATGGAGGTGTGTGATGTCATAGAACGGAGGTGTGTGAAGTCACAGAATGGAGGTGTGTAAAGGCATAGAATGGAGGTGAGTGAAATCATAGAATGGAGGTGTGTGAAGTCATAGAATGGAGGTGTGTGAAGTCACAGAATGCAGTTGTGTGAAGTCAAAATAGAGGTGTGCGAAGTCATAGAATGGAGGTGTGTGAAGTCAGAATGGAGCTGTGTGAAGTCATAGAATGGAAGTGTGTGAAGTCAGAATGGGGGTGTGTGAACTCATAGAATGGAGGTGTATGAAGTCACAATGGAGGTGTGTGAAGTCACAGAATGGATGTGTGTGAACGCAGAAAGGTGGTGTGTGAAGTCAGAGAATGGAGGTCTGTGAAGTCATAGAATGGAGGTGTGTGAAATCATAGAATGGAGGTGTGTGAAGTCACAGAATTGACGTGTGTGAAGTCAGAATGAAGGTGTGTGAAGTCAGAATGGAGGTGTGTGAAGTCAGAGAATGGAGGTGGGTGAAGTCACAATGCAGGTGTGTGAACTCATAGAATGGAGGTGTGTGAAGTCACAATGTAGGTTTCTGAAGTCATAGAATGGAGGTGTGTGAAGTCATAGACTGGAGGTGTGTGAAGTCACAGAATGGAGGTGTGTGCAGTCATAGAATGGAGGTGTGTGAAGTCATAGAATGGAGGTGTGTGAAGTCACAGAATGGAGGTGTGTGATGTCATAGAATGGAGGTGTGTGAAGTCACAGAATGGAGGTGTGTAAAGGCATAGAATGGAGGTGTGTGAAGTCATAGAATGGAGGTGTGTGAAGTCATAGAATGGAGGTGTGTGAAGTCACAGAATGGAGGTGTGTGAAGTCACACTATGGAGGGGTGTGAACTCAGATTGGAGGTGTGTCATGTCACAGAATGGAGGTGTGTGAAGTCATATAACGAGGTGTGTGAAGTCACAGAATGGAGGTGTGTGAAGACACAGAATGGAAGGGTGTGAACTCAGAGTGGAGGTGTGTGAAGTCACAGAATGGAGGTGTGTGAAGTCATAGAATGGAAGTGTGTGAAGTCATAGAATGGAGGTGTGTGAAGTCAGAATGGAGGTGTGTGAAGTCACAAATGGAGGTGTGTTAACTCAGAATGGAGGTGTGTGAGTTACAGAATGGAGGTGTATGAAGTCAAAATTGTGATGTGTGAAGTCACAAATGGAGGTGTGTGAAGTCACAGAGTGGAGGTGTGTGAAATCAAAATGGAATTTTGTGAAGTGAAAGAAAGGAGTTGTGTGAAGTCATAGAATGGATGTGTATGAAGTCATGGAATGGAGGTTTGTGAAGTGAAACTTTGGAAGTGTGTGAAGTTATAGAATGGAGGTGTGTGAAGTCAGAGAAGGGAGATGTGTGAAGTCATAGATTGGAGGTGTGTGAAGTCAGAATGGAGATGTGTGAAGTCAGAGAAGGAAGGTGTGCGAAGTCATAGAATGGAGGTGTGTGAAGTCAGAATGCAGATGTGTGAAGTCATAGAATGGAGGTGTGTGAAGTCATAGAATGGAGGTGTGTCTAGTCACAGAATGGAAGTGTGTGAAGTCATAGAATGGAGGTGTGTGAAGTCATAGAATGGAGGTGTGTGAAGTCATAGAATGGAGGTATGTGAAGTCATAGAATGGAGGTGTATGAAGTCATGGAATGGAGGTTTGTGAAGTCAAACATTGGAAGTGTGTGAAATTACATAATGGAGGTGTGTGAAGTCATAGAATGGAGGTGTGTGAAGTCATAGAATGGAGGTGTGTCAAGTCAAAGAAGGGAGGTGTGTGAAGTCACAGAACGGCGATGTGTGAAGTCACAATGGTGGTGTGTGAAGTCATAGAATGGAGGAGTGTGAAGTCAAAGAATGGAGGTGTGTGAAGTCATACAATGGAGGTGTGTAAAATCACAGAATAGAGGTGTGAGAAGTCACAGAATGGAGGTGTGTAAAGTGACAGAGTTGAGGTGTGTGAAGTCACAGAATGGAGGTGTTTGAAGTCATAGAATGGAGGTGTGTGAAGTCACAGAATGGAGGTGGATGAACTCAGAATAGAGGTATGCGAAGTCATAGAATGGAGGTGTGTTAAGTCAGAACGGAGCTGTGGGAATTCATAGAATGGAGGTGTGTGAAGTCAGATTGGAGGTGTGTGAACTCTTAGAATGGAGGTATGTGAAGTCACAATGGAGGTGTGTGAAGTCATAGAATTGTGGTTTTTGAAATCACAGAATGGAGGTGTGTGGAGTCATAGAATGGAGGTGTGTGAAGTCAGATTGGAGGTGTGTGAAGTCAATGAATGGAGGTGTGTGAACTCAGAAAGGAGTTGTGTGCAGTCATAGAATGGAGCTGTGTGAAATCATAGAATGGAGGTGTGTGAAATCATAGAATGGAGGTGTGTGAAGTCAAAGAGTGGAGGTATGTGAAATCACAGAATGGAGGGGTGTGAAGTCAGAGTAGAGGTGTGCGAAGTCATAGAATGGAGGTGTGTGAAGTCAGAATGGAGCTATGTGAACTCATAGAATGGAGGTGTGTGAAGTCACAATGGAGATGTGTGAAGTCATAGAATGGTGGTTTTTGAAGTCACAGAATGGAGGTGTGTGAAGTCATGGAATGGAGGTGTGTGAAGTCAGATTGGAGGTATGTGAAGTCACAGAATGGAGGTGTGTCAACTCAGAAAGGAGGTATGTGAAGTCATAGAATGGAGGTGTGTGAAGTCAAAGAATGGAGGTGTGGGAAATCATAGAATGGAGGTGTGTGAAGTCACAGAATTGAGGTGTGTGAAGTCAGAATGGAGGTGTGTGAATTCAAAATGGAGGTGTGTGCAGTCATAGAATGGAGGTGTGTGAAGTCACAATGCAGGTGTGTGAATTGATAGAACGTAGGTGTGTGAAGTCACAATGTAGGAGTGTGAAGTCATAGAATGGAGGTGTGTGAAGTCATAGAATGGAGGTGTGTGAAGTCACAAAATGGAGGTGTGTGAAGTCAAAATGGAGGTGTGTGAAGTCAAAGAGTGCAGGTATGTGAAATCACAGAATGGAGGGGTGTGAAGTCAGAGTAGAGGTGTGCGAAGTCATAGAATGGAGGTGTGTGAAGTCAGAATGGAGCTATGTGAACTCATAGAATGGAGGTGTGTGAAGTCACAATGGAGATGTGTGAAGTCATAGAATGGTGGTTTTTGAAGTCACAGAATGGAGGTGTGTGAAGTCATGGAATGGAGGTCTGTGAAGTCAGATTGGAGGTATGTGAAGTCACAGAATGGAGGTGTGTCAACTCAGAAAGGAGGTATGTGAAGTCATAGAATGTAGGTGTGTGAAGTCAAAGAATGGAGGTGTGGGAAATCATAGAATGGAGGTGTGTGAAGACACAGAATTGAGGTGTGTGAAGTCAGAATGGAGGTGTGTGAATTCAAAATGGAGGTGTGTGAAGTCATAGAATGGAGGTGTGTGAAGTCACAATGCAGGTGTGTGAATTGATAGAACGTAGGTGTGTGAAGTCACAATGTAGGAGTGTGAAGTCATAGAATGGAGGTGTGTGAAGTCATAGAATGGAGGTGTGTGAAGTCACAAAATGGAGGTGTGTGAAGTCAAAATGGAGGTGTGTGAAGTCAAAGAATGGACGTGTGTGAAGTCAAAATTGTGGTGTGTGAAGTCACAAATGCAGGTGTGTTAAGTCACAGAATGGAGGTGTGTGAAGTCAAAATGGAGGTGTGTGAGGTCAAAGAATGGATGTGTGTGAAGTCATAGAATGGAGGTGTATAAAGTCATGGAATGGAGGTTTGTGACGACAAACATTGGAAGCGTGTGAAGTTACAGAATGGGGGTGTGTGAAGTCATAGAATGGAGGTGTGTGAAGTCAGAGAATGGAGGTGTGTGAAGTCAGATTGCAGGTGTGTGAAGTCCTAGAATGGAGGTTTGTGAAGTCATAGATTGGAAGTGTGTGAAGTCATAGAATGGAGGTTGTGAAGTCATAGATTGAAGGTGTGTGGAAGTCATAGTATGGAGGTGTGTGAATTCACAGAATGGAGTTGTATGAAGTCAAAATGGAGGTGTGTGAAGTCATAGAATGGAGGTGGGTGAAATCAAAGAATGGGGGTTTGTGAAGTCATAGAATGGATTGTCTGTGAAATCACAGAATGGAGGTGTGTGAAGTCACAGAATGGAGGTGTGTAAAGTCACAGAGTGGAGGTGTGTGAAGTCACAGAATGGAGGTGTGTGAAGTCATAGAATGGAGGTGTGTGAAGTCACAGAATGCAGTTGTGTGAAGTCAGAATAGAGGTGTGCGAAGTCATAGAATGGAGGTGTGTGAAGTCAGAATGGAGCTGTGTGAAGTCATAGAATGGAAGTGTGTGAAGTCAGAATGGGGCTGTGTGAACTCATGGAATGGAGGTGTATGAAGTCACAATGGAGGTGTGTGAAGTCACAGAATGGATGTGTGTGAACTCAGAAAGGAGGTGTGTGAAGTCAGAGAATGGAGGTCTGTGAAGTCATAGAATGGAGGTTTGTGAAATCATAGAATGGAGGTGTGTGAAGTCACAGAATTGACGTGTGTGAAGTCAGAATGGAGGTGTGTGAAGTCAGAATGGAGGTGTGTGAAGTCAGAGAATGGAGGTGGGTGAAGTCACAATGCAGGTGTGTGAACTCATAGAATGGAGGTGTGTGAAGTCACAATGTAGGTTTCTGAAGTCATAGAATGGAGGTGTGTGAAGTCATAGACTGGAGGTGTGTGAAGTCACAGAATGGAGGTGTGTGAAGTCATAGAATGGAGGTGTGTGAAGTCATAGAATGGAGGTGTGTGAAGTCACAGAATGGAGGTGTGTGATGTCATAGAATGGAGGTGTGTGAAGTCACAGAATGGAGGTGTGTAAAGGCATAGAATGGAGGTGTGTGAAGTCATAGAATGGAGGTGTGTGAAGTCATAGAATGGAGGTGTGTGAAGTCACAGAATGGAGGTGTGTGAAGTCACACTATGGAGGGGTGTGAACTCAGATTGGAGGTGTGTGATGTCACAGAATGGAGGTGTGTGAAGTCATATAACGAGGTGTGTGAAGTCACAGAATGGAGGTGTGTGAAGACACAGAATGGAAGGGTGTGAACTCAGAGTGGAGGTGTGTGAAGTCACAGAATGGAGGTGTGTGAAGTCATAGAATGGAAGTGTGTGAAGTCATAGAGTGGAGGTGTGTGAAGTCATAGAATGGAGGTATGTGAAGTCATAGAATGGAGGTGTATGAAGTCATGGAATGGAGGTTTGTGAAGTCAAACATTGGAAGTGTGTGAAATTACATAATGGAGGTGTGTGAAGTCATAGAATGGAGGTGTGTGAAGTCATAGAATGGAGGTGTGTCAAGTCACAGAAGGGAGGAGTGTGAAGTCACAGAACGGCGATGTGTGAAGTCACAATGGTGGTGTGTGAAGTCATAGAATGGAGGAGTGTGAAGTCAAAGAATGGAGGTGTGTGAAGTCATACAATGGAGGTGTGTAAAATCACAGAATAGAGGTGTGAGAAGTCACAGAATGGAGGTGTGTAAAGTGACAGAGTTGAGGTGTGTGAAGTCACAGAATGGAGGTGTTTGAAGTCATAGAATGGAGGTGTGTGAAGTCACAGAATGGAGGTGGATGAACTCAGAATAGAGGTATGCGAAGTCATAGAATGGAGGTGTGTTAAGTCCGAACGGAGCTGTGGGAATTCATAGAATGGAGGTGTGTGAACTCAGATTGGAGGTGTGTGAACTCTTAGAATGGAGGTATGTGAAATCACAATGGAGGTGTGTGAAGTCATAGAATTGTGGTTTTTGAAATCACAGAATGGAGGTGTGTGGAGTCATAGAATGGAGGTGTGTGAAGTCAGATTGGAGGTGTGTGAAGTCAATGAATGGAGGTGTGTGAACTCAGAAAGGAGTTGTGTGCAGTCATAGAATGGAGCTGTGTGAAATCATAGAATGGAGGTGTGTGAAATCATAGAATGGAGGTGTGTGAAGTCAAAGATTGGAGGTATGTGAAATCACAGAATGGAGGGGTGTGAAGTCAGAGTAGAGGTGTGCGAAGTCATAGAATGGAGGTGTGTGAAGTCAGAATGGAGCTATGTGAACTCATAGAATGGAGGTGTGTGAAGTCACAATGGAGATGTGTGAAGTCATAGAATGGTGGTTTTTGAAGTCACAGAATGGAGGTGGTGAAGTCATGGAATGGAGGTGTGTGAAGTCAGATTGGAGGTATGTGAAGTCACAGAATGGAGGTGTGTCAACTCAGAAAGGAGGTATGTGAAGTCATAGAATGGAGGTGTGTGAAGTCAAAGAATGGAGGTGTGGGAAATCATAGAATGGAGGTGTGTGAAGTCACAGAATTGAGGTGTGTGAAGTCAGAATGGAGGTGTGTGAATTCAAAATGGAGGTGTGTGAAGTCATAGAATGGAGGTGTGTGAAGTCACAATGCAGGTGTGTGAATTGATAGAACGTAGGTGTGTGAAGTCACAATGTAGGAGTGTGAAGTCATAGAATGGAGGTGTGTGAAGTCATAGAATGGAGGTGTGTGAAGTCACAAAATGGAGGTGTGTGAAGTCAAAATGGAGGTGTGTGAAGTCAAAGAATGGACTGTGTGAAGTCAAAATTGTGGTGTGTGAAGTCACAAATGCAGGTGTGTTAAGTCACAGAATGGAGGTGTGTGAAGTCAAAATGGAGGTGTGTGAGGTCAAAGAATGGATGTGTGTGAAGTCATAGAATGGAGGTGTATGAAGTCATGGAATGGAGGTTTGTGACGACAAACATTGGAAGCGTGTGAAGTTACAGAATGGGGGTGTGTGAAGTCATAGAATGGAGGTGTGTGAAGTCAGAGAATGGAGGTGTGTGAAGTCAGATTGCAGGTGTGTGAAGTCCTAGAATGGAGGTTTGTGAAGTCATAGATTGGAAGTGTGTGAAGTCATAGAAAGGAGGTTGTGAAGTCATAGATTGAAGGTGTGTGGAAGTCATAGTATGGAGGTGTGTGAATTCACAGAATGGAGTTGTATGAAGTCAAAATGGAGGTGTGTGAAGTCATAGAATGGAGGTGGGTGAAATCAAAGAATGGGGGTTTGTGAAGTCATAGAATGGATTGTGTGTGAAATCACAGAATGGAGGTGT
Source organism: Megascapheus bottae (assembly GCA_024803745.1). Classification (NCBI taxonomy): domain Eukaryota; kingdom Metazoa; phylum Chordata; class Mammalia; order Rodentia; family Geomyidae; genus Megascapheus; species Megascapheus bottae. The sequence continues at coordinate 27,116 of JANJXV010001657.1, forward strand.
GTGAAGTCACAGAATGGAGGTGTGTAAAGTCACAGAGTGGAGGTGTGTGAAGTCACAGAATGGAGGTGTGTGAAGTCATAGAATGGAGGTGTGTGAAGTCACAGAATGCAGTTGTGTGAAGTCAGAATAGAGGTGTGCGAACTCATAGAATGGAGGTGTGTGAAGTCAGAATGGAGCTGTGTGAAGTCATAGAATGGAAGTGTGTGAAGTCAGAATGGGGGTGTGTGAACTCATGGAATGGAGGTGTATGAAGTCACAATGGAGGTGTGTGAAGTCACAGAATGGATGTGTGTGAACTCAGAAAGGAGGTGTGTGAAGTCAGAGAATGGAGGTCTGTGAAGTCATAGAATGGAGGTTTGTGAAATCATAGAATGGAGGTGTGTGAAGTCACAGAATTGACGTGTGTGAAGTCAGAATGGAGGTGTGTGAAGTCAGAATGGAGGTGTGTGAAGTCAGAGAATGGAGATGGGTGAAGTCACAATGCAGGTGTGTGAACTCATAGAATGGAGGTGTGTGAAGTCACAATGTAGGTTTCTGAAGTCATAGAATGGAGGTGTGTGAAGTCATAGACTGGAGGTGTGTGAAGTCACAGAATGGAGGTGTGTGAAGTCATAGAATGGAGGTGTGTGAAGTCATAGAATGGAGGTGTGTGAAGTCACAGAATGGAGGTGTGTGATGTCATAGAATGGAGGTGTGTGAAGTCACAGAATGGAGGTGTGTAAAGGCATAGAATGGAGGTGTGTGAAGTCATAGAATGGAGGTGTGTGAAGTCATAGAATGGAGGTGTGTGAAGTCACAGAATGGAGGTGTGTGAAGTCACACTATGGAGGGGTGTGAACTCAGATTGGAGGTGTGTGATGTCACAGAATGGAGGTGTGTGAAGTCATATAACGAGGTGTGTGAAGTCACAGAATGGAGGTGTGTGAAGACACAGAATGGAAGGGTGTGAACTCAGAGTGGAGGTGTGTGAAGTCACAGAATGGAGGTGTGTGAAGTCATAGAATGGAAGTGTGTGAAGTCATAGAGTGGAGGTGTGTGAAGTCACAGAATGGAGGCGTGTGAAGTCATAGACTGGAGGTGTGTGAAGTCACAGAATGCAGTTGTGTGAAGTCAGAATAGAGGTGTGCGAAGTCATAGAATGGAGGTGTGTGAAGTCAGAATGGAGCTGTTTGAAGTCATAGAATGGAAGTGTGTGAAGTCAGAATGGTGGTGTGTGAACTCATAGAATGGAGGTGTATGAAGTCACAATGGAGTTGTGTGAAGTCACAGAATGGATGTGTGTGAACTCAGAAAGGAGGTGTGTGAAGTCATAGAATGGAGGTCTGTGAAGTCATAGAATGGAGGTGTGTGAAATCATACAATGGAGGTGTGTGAATTCACAGAATTGAGGTGTGTGAAGTCAGAGAGTGGAGGTGGGTGAAGTCACAATGCAGGTGTGTGAACTCATAGAATGGAGGTGTGTGAAGTCAAAATGTAGGTTTCTGAAGTCATAGAATGGAGGTGTGTGAAGTCATAGAATGGAGGTGTGTGAAGTCACAGAATGGAGGTGTGTGAAGTCACAGAACAGAGGTGTGTGAAGTCACAGAATGGAGGTGTGTGAAGTCATAGAATGGAGGTGTGCGAAGTCATAGAATGGAGGTGTGTGAAGTCACAGAATGGAGGTGTGTGATGTCATAGAATGGAGGTGTGTGAAGTCACAGAATGGAGGTGTGTAAAGGCATAGAATGGAGGTGTGTGAAGTCATAGAATGGAGGTGTGTGAAGTCATAGAATGGAGGTGTGTGAAGTCACAGAATGGAGGTGTGTGAAGTCACACTATAGAGGGGTGTGAACTCAGATTGGAGGTGTGTGATGTCACAGAATGGAGGTGTGTGAAGTCACATAACGAGGTGTGTGAAGTCACAGAATGGAGGTGTGTGAAGACACAGAATGGAAGGGTGTGAACTCAGAGTGGAGGTGTGTGAAGTCACAGAATGGAGGTGTGTGAAGTCATAGAATGGAAGTGTGTGAAGTCATAGAATGGAGGTGTGTGAAGTCAGAATGGAGGTGTGTGAAGTCACAAATGGAGGTGTGTTAACTCAGAATGGAGGTGTGTGAGTCACAGAATGGAGGTGTATGAAGTCAAAATTGTGATGTGTGAAGTCACAAATGGAGGTGTGTGAAGTCACAGAGTGGAGGTGTGTGAAATCAAAATGGAATTTTGTGAAGTGAAAGAAAGGAGTTGTGTGAAGTCATAGAATGGATGTGTATGAAGTCATGGAATGGAGGTTTGTGAAGTCAAACTTTGGAAGTGTGTGAAGTTATAGAATGGAGGTGTGTGAAGTCAGAGAAGGGAGATGTGTGAAGTCATAGATCGGAGGTGTGTGAAGTCAGAATGGAGATGTGTGAAGTCAGAGAAGGGAGGTGTGCGAAGTCATAGAATGGAGGTGTGTGAAGTCAGAATGCAGATGTGTGAAGTCATAGAATGGAGGTGTGTGAAGTCATAGAATGGAGGTGTGTCTAGTCACAGAATGGAAGTGTGTGAAGTCATAGAATGGAGGTGTGTGAAGTCCTAGAATGGAGGTATGTGAAGTAATAGAATGGAGGTGTATGAAGTCTTGGAATGGAGGTTTGTGAAGTCAAACATTGGAAGTGTGTGAAATTACATAATGGAGGTGTGTGAAGTCATAGAATGGAGGTGTGTGAAGTCATAGAATGGAGGTGTGTCAAGTCACAGAAGGGAGGTGTGTGAAGTCACAGAACGGCGATGTGTGTAGTCACAATGGTGGTGTGTGAAGTCATAGAATGGAGGAGTGTGAAGTCAAAGAATGGAGGTGTGTGAAGTCATACAATGGAGGTGTGTAAAATCACAGAATAGAGGTGTGAGAAGTCACAGAATGGAGGTGTGTAAAGTGACAGAGTTGAGGTGTGTGAAGTCACAGAATGGAGGTGTTTGAAGTCATAGAATGGAGGTGTGTGAAGTCACAGAATGGAGGTGGATGAACTCAGAATAGAGGTATGCGAAGTCATAGAATGGAGGTGTGTTAAGTCAGAACGGAGCTGTGGGAATTCATAGAATGGAGGTGTGTGAAGTCAGATTGGAGGTGTGTGAACTCTTAGAATGGAGGTATGTGAAGTCACAATGGAGGTGTGTGAAGTCATAGAATTGTGGTTTTTGAAATCACAGAATGGAGGTGTGTGGAGTCATAGAATGGAGGTGTGTGAAGTCAGATTGGAGGTGTGTGAAGTCAATGAATGGAGGTGTGTGAACTCAGAAAGTAGTTGTGTGCAGTCATAGAATGGAGCTGTGTGAAATCATAGAATGGAGGTGTGTGAAATCATAGAATGGAGGTGTGTGAAGTCAAAGAGTGGAGGTATGTGGAATCACAGAATGGAGGGGTGTGAAGTCAGAGTAGAGGTGTGCGAAGTCATAGAATGGAGGTGTGTGAAGTCATGGAATGGAGGTGTGTGAAGTCAGATTGGAGGTATGTGAAGTCACAGAATGGAGGTGTGTCAACTCAGAAAGGAGGTATGTGAAGTCATAGAATGGAGGTGTGTGAAGTCAAAGAATGGAGGTGTGGGAAATCATAGAATGGAGGTGTGTGAAGTCACAGAATTGAGGTGTGTGAAGTCAGAATGGAGGTGTGTGAATTCAAAATGGAGGTGTGTGCAGTCATAGAATGGAGGTGTGTGAAGTCACAATGCAGGTGTGTGAATTGATAGAACGTAGGTGTGTGAAGTCACAATGTAGGAGTGTGAAGTCATAGAATGGAGGTGTGTGAAGTCATAGAATGGAGGTGTGTGAAGTCACAAAATGGAGGTGTGTGAAGTCAAAATGGAGGTGTGTGAAGTCAAAGAATTGACGTGTGTGAAGTCAAAATTGTGGTGTGTGAAGTCACAAATGCAGGTGTGTGAAGTCACAGAATGGAGGTGTGTGAAGTCAAAATGGAGGTGTGTGAGGTCAAAGAATGGATGTGTGTGAAGTCATAGAATGGAGGTGTATGAAGTCATGGAATGGAGGTTTGTGACGACAAACATTGGAAGCGTGTGAAGTTACAGAATGGAGGTGTGTGAAGTCATAGAATGGAGGTGTGTGAAGTCAGAGAATGGAGGTGTGTGAAGTCAGATTGCAGGTGTGTGAAGTCCTAGAATGGAGGTTTGTGAAGTCATAGATTGGAAGTGTGTGAAGTCATAGAATGGAGGTTGTGAAGTCATAGACTGAAGGTGTGTGGAAGTCATAGTATGGAGGTGTGTGAATTCACAGAATGGAGTTGTATGAAGTCACAATGGAGGTGTGTGAAGTCATAGAATGGAGGTGTGTGAAATCAAAGAATGGGGGTTTGTGAAGTCATAGAATGGATTGTGTGTGAAATCACAGAATGGAGGTGTGTGAAGTCACAGAATGGAGGTGTGTAAAGTCACAGAGTGGAGGTGTGTGAAGTCACAGAATGGAGGTGTGTGAAGTCATAGAATGGAGGTGTGTGAAGTCACAGAATGCAGTTGTGTGAAGTCAGAATAGAGGTGTGCGAAGTCATAGAATGGAGGTGTGTGAAGTCAGAATGGAGCTGTGTGAAGTCATAGAATGGAAGTGTGTGAAGTCAGAATGGGGGTGTGTGAACTCATAGAATGGAGGTGTATGAAGTCACAATGGAGGTGTGTGAAGTCACAGAATGGATGTGTGTGAACTCAGAAAGGAGGTGTGTGAAGTCAGAGAATGGAGGTCTGTGAAGTCATAGAATGGAGGTTTGTGAAATCATAGAATGGAGGTGTGTGAAGTCACAGAATTGAGGTGTGTGAAGTCAGAATGGAGGTGTGTGAAGTCAGAATGGAGGTGTGTGAAGTCAGAGAATGGAGGTGGGTGAAGTCACAATGCAGGTGTGTGAACTCATAGAATGGAGGTGTGTGAAGTCACAATGTAGGTTTCTGAAGTCATAGAATGGAGGTGTGTGAAGTCATAGACGGGAGGTGTGTGAAGTCACAGAATGGAGGTGTGTGAAGTCATAGAATGGAGGTGAGTGAAGTCATAGAATGGAGGTGTGTGAAGTCACAGAATGGAGGTGTGTGATGTCATAGAATGGAGGTGTGTGAAGTCACAGAATGGAGGTGTGTAAAGGCATAGAATGGAGGTGTGTGAACTCATAGAATGGAGGTGTGTGAAGTCATAGAATGGAGGTGTGTGAAGTCACAGAATGGAGGTGTGTGAAGTCACACTATGGAGGGGTGTGAACTCAGATTGGAGGTGTGTGATGTCACAGAATGGAGGTGTGTGAAGTCATATAACGAGGTGTGTGAAGTCACAGAATGGAGGTGTGTGAAGACACAGAATGGAAGGGTGTGAACTCAGAGTGGAGGTGTGTGAAGTCACAGAATGGAGGTGTGTGAAGTCATAGAATGGAAGTGTGTGAAGTCATAGAATGGAGGTGTGTGAAGTCAGAATGGAGGTGTGTGAAGTCACAAATGGAGGTGTGTTAACTCAGAATGGAGGTGTGTTAGTCACAGAATGGAGGTGTATGAAGTCAAAATTGTGATGTGTGAAGTCACAAATGGAGGTTTGTGAAGTCACAGAGTGGAGGTGTGTGAAATCAAAATGGAATTTTGTGAAATGAAAGAAAGGAGTTGTGTGAAGTCATAGAATGGATGTGTATGAAGTCATGGAATGGAGGTTTGTGAAGTCAAACTTTGGAAGTGTGTGAAGTTATAGAATGGAGGTGTGTGAAGTCAGAGAAGGGAGATGTGTGAAGTCATAGATCGGAGGTGTGTGAAGTCAGAATGGAGATGTGTGAAGTCAGAGAAGGGAGGTGTGTGAAATCAAAGAATGGGGGTTTGTGAAGTCATAGAATGGATTGTGTGTGAAATCACAGAATGGAGGTGTGTGAAGTCACAGAATGGAGGTGTGTGAAGTAAGAATGGAGATGTGTGAAGTCAGAGAATGGAGGTGTTTGAAGTCATAGAATGAAGTGTGTGAAGTCATAGATTGGAGGTGTGTGAAGTCACAGAATGGAGGTGTTTGAAGTCACGGAATGGAGGTGTGTGAGGTCACAGAATGGAGGTGTGTGAACTCAGAAAGGAGGTGTGAGAAGTCACAGAATGGAGGTGTGTGAAGTCATAGAATGGAAGTGTGTGAAGTCATAGAATGGAGGTTTGTGAATTTAGAATCGAGGTGTGTGAAGTCACCGAATGGAGTTGTGTGAGCTCAGAATGGAGGTGTGTGATGTCAGAGAATGGAGGTGTTTGAAGTCATAGAATGGAGGTGTGTGAAGTCACAGAATGGAGGTATCTGAAGTCAGAATCGAGGTGTGAAGACATAGAATAGAGGTGGGTGAAGTCATAGAAAGGAGGTGTGGGAAGTCATAGAATGGAGCAGTGTGAAGTCATAGAATGGAGGTGAGTGAAGTCACAGATTCGAGGTCTGTGAAGTCATAGAATGGAGGTGTGTGAAGTAAGAATGGAGGTGTGTGAAGTCATAGAATGGAAGTGTGTGAACTCATAGAATGGAGGTGTGTGAAGTCACAGAATTGAGATGTGTGAACTCAGAATGGAGGTGTGTGAAGTCATAGATGGAGGTGTGTTACGTCATAGTATGGAGGTGTGGGAAATCATAGAATGGAGTTTTGTGATTCACAGAATGGAGGAGTGTGAAGTCAGAATGGCGGTGTGTGAAGTCAAAATGGAGATGTGTGAAGTCAGAGAATGGAGGTGTGTGAAGTCAATGAATGGACTTGTGTGAAGTCAGAATTGTGGTGTGTGAAGTCAAAAATGCAGGTGTGTGAAGTCACAGAATGGAGGTGTGTGAAGTCAAAATGGAGGTGTGTGAAGTCAAAGAATGGATGTGTGTGAAGTCATAGAATGGAGGTGTATGAAGTCATGGAATGGAGGTTTGTGAAGTCAAACATTGGAAGTGTGTGCAGATACAGAATGGAGGTGTGTGAAGTCATAGAATGGAGGTGTGTGAAGTCAGAGAATGGAGGTGTTTGAAGTCAGAATGCAGGTGTGTGAAGTCATAGAATGGAGGTGTGTGAAGTCATAGAATGGAGGTGTGTGAAGTCATAGATTGGAAGTGTGTGAAGTCATAGATTGGAGGTGTGTGAAGTCATAGAATGGAGGTGTGTGAAGTCAAAGAATGGAGGTGTGTGAAGTCATAGAATGGAGGTGTGGGAAGTCACAATGCAGGTGTGTGAACTCCTAGAATGGAGGTGGGTGAAGTCACAATGCAGGTGTGTGAAGTCATAGAATGGAGGTGTGTAAAGTCATAGAATGGAGGTGGTGAAGTGACAGAATGGAGGTGTGTGAAGTCACAGAATGGTGGTGTGTGAAGTCCTAGAATGGAGGTGTGTGAAGTCATAGAATGGAGGTGTGTTAAGTCATAGAATGGAGGTGTGGAAATCACAGAATGGAGGTGGGTGAAGTCACAGAATGGTGTTGTGTGAACTCAGAATTGAGGTGTGTGAAGTCCCAGAATGGACGTGTGTGAAGTCATACAATGGAGGTGCTTGAAGTCACACAATGGAGGTGTGAGAATTCATAGAATGGAGGTGTGTGAAGTCATAGAATGGAGGTGTGTGAAGTCACAGAATGGAGGTGTGTGAAGTAACAGAATGGAGGTGTGTGTAGTCACAGAATGGAAGTGGGTGAACTCACAATGGAGGTGTGTGAAGTCACAGAACGGAGGTGTGTGAAATCAGAAGGGAGGTGTGTGAAGTCACAGAATGGAGATGTGTGAACACAGAATGGAGGTGTGGGAAGTCACATAATGGAGGTTTGTGAAGTCATAGAATGGAGGTGTGTGAGGTCATAGAATGGATGTTTCTGAAGTAAGAATGAAGGTGTGTGAAGTCATAGAAGGGAGGTGTGTAAAGTCACAGAATGGAGGTGTGTGAAGTCAGAATGGAGGTGTGAAGTCATAGAATAGAGGTGGGTGAAGGCATAGAAAAGAGTTGTGGGAAGTCATAGAATAGAGGAGTGTGAAGTCATAGAATGGAGGTGAGTGAAGTCACAGATTCGAAGTCTGTGAAGTCATAGAATGGAGGTGTGTGATGTCAGAATGGAGGTGCGTGAAGTCCTATAATGGAGGTGTGTGAACTCATAGAATGGAGGTGTGTGACGTCACAATAAAAGTGTGTGAATTCACAGAATGGAGGTGTGTGAAGTCATACATTGGAGGTGTGTGAAGTCAGAATGGAGGTGTGTGAAGTCACAGAATGGAGGTGTGTGAACTCAGAATGGAGGTGTTTGAAGTCATAGATGGATGTGTGTGAAGTCACAGTATGGAAGTGTGTGAAATCATAGAATAAAATTTTGTGAATTCACAGAATGGAGCTGTGTGAAGTCAGAATGGAGGAGTGTGAAGTCATAGAATGGAGGTGTGTGAAGTCAGAATGGAGGTGTGTGAACTCATAGAATGAACGTGTGTGAAGTCACAATGGAGGTGTGTGAAGACATAGAATGGAGGTGGGTGAAGTCACAGAATGGACGTGTGTGAACTCATAGAATGGAGGTGTGTGAAATCATAGAATGGAGGTGTGTGAAGTCATAGAATGGATGTTTCTGAAGTAAGAATGAGGGTGTTTGGAGACATAGAATGGAGGTGTGTGAAGTCAAAACGGAGGTGTGTGAACTCATAGAATGGAGGTGTGTGAAGTCACAGAATGGAGGTGTGTGAAGTCAGAATGGAGGTGTGAAGTCATAGAATGGGGGTGGGTGAAGTCATAGAAAGGAGGTGTGGGAAGTCATAGAATGGAGAAGTGTGAAGTCATAGAGTGGAGGTGAGTGAAGTCACAGATTCGAAATCTGTGAAGTCATAGAATGGAGGTTTGTGAAGTCAGAATGGAGGTGTGTGAACTCATAGAATGGAGGTGTGTGAAGTCACAATGGAGGTGTGTGAAGTCATAGAATGGAGGTGTTTGAAGTTACAGAATGGAGGTGTGTGAAGTCATAGAATGGAGGTGTGTGAAGTCAGAATGGAGGTGTGTGAAGTTACAGAATGGAGGTGTGTGAAGTCATAGAATGGAGGTGTGTGAAGTCACAGAATGGAGGTGTGAGAAGTCATAGAATGGAAGTGTGTGAAGTCATAGAATGGAGGTGTGTGAAGTCACAGAATGGAGGTGTGTGAAGTAACAGAATGGAGGTGTGTGAAGTCACAGAATGGAAGTGGGTGAACTCACAATGGAGGTGTGTGAAGTCACACAACGGAGGTGTGTTAAGTCAGAAGGGAGGTGTGTGAAGTCACAGAATGGAGATGTGTGAACTCAGAATGGAGGTGTGGGAAGTCACAGAATGGAGGTTTGTGAAGTCATAGAATGGAGGTGTGTGAGGTCATAGAATGGATGTTTCTGAAGTATGAATGAAGGTGTGTGAAGTCATAGAATGGAGGTGTGTGAAGTCATAGAAGGGAGGTGTGTAAAGTCACAGAATGGAGGTGTGTGAAGTCAGAATGGAGGTGTGAAGTCATAGAATAGAGGTGGGTGAAGGCATAGAAAAGAGTTGTGGGAAGTCATAGAATAGAGGAGTGTGAAGTCATAGAATGGAGGTGAGTGAATCACACATTCGAAGTCTGTGAAGTCATACATTGGAGGTGTTTGAAGTCATAGATGGAGGTGTGTGAAGTCACAGTATTGAGGTGTGTGAAATCATAGAATATTATTTTGTGAATTCACAGAATGGAGCTGTGTGAAGTCAGAATGGAGGAGTGTGAAGTCATAGAATGGAGGTGTGTGAAGTCAGAAAGGAGGTGTGTGAACTCATAGAATGGACGTGTGTAAAGTCACAATGGAGGTGTGTGAAGACATAGAATGGAGGTGTGTGAAGTCACAGAATGGAGGTGTGTGACGTCATAGTATGGAGGTGTGTGAAATCATAGAATGGAGTTTTGTGAATTCAGAGATTGGAGGAGTGTGAAGTCAGAATGGCGGTGAGTGAAGTCAAAATGGAGGTGTGTGAAATCAGAGAATGGAGGTGTGTGAAGTCAATGAATGGACTTGTGTGAAGTCAAAATTGTGGTGTGTGAAGTCAAAAATGCAGGTGTGTGAAGTCACAGAATGGAGGTTTGTGAAGTCAAAATGGAGGTGTGTGAAGTCAAAGAATGGATGTGTATGAAGTCATAGAATGGAGGTGTATGAAGTCATGGAATGGAGGTTTGTGAAGGCAAACATTGGAACTGTGTGAAGTTACAGAATGGAGGTGTGTGAAGTCATAGAATGGAGGTGTGTGAAGTCCGAGAATGGAGGTGTTTGAAGTCAGAATGCAGGTGTGTGAAGTCATAGAATGGAGGTGTGTGAAGTCATAGAATGGAGGTGTGTGAAGTCATAGATTGGAAGTGTGTGAAGTCAAAGATTGGAGGTGTGTGAAGTCATAGAATGGAGGTGTGTGAACTCAAAGAATGGAGGTGTGTGAAGTCATAGAATGGAGGTGTGTGAAGTCACAGAATGGTGGTGTGTGAAGTCAGAATGGAGGTGTGTGAAGTCACAGAATGGAGGTGTGTGAAGTCACAGAATGGTGGTGTGTGAAGTCATAGAATGGACGTGTGTGAAGTCATAGAATGGAGGTGTGTTAAGTCATAGAATGGAGGTGTGGAAGTCACAGAATGGAGGTGGGTGAAGTCACAGAATGGTGTTGTGTGAACTCAGAATTGAGGTGTGTGAAGTCACAGAATGGAGGTGTGTGAAGTCATACAATGGAGGTGCTTGAAGTCACAGAATGGAGGTGTGTGAATTCATAGAATGGAGGTGTGTGAAGTCATAGAATGGAGGTGTGTGAAGTCACAGAATTGAGGTGTGTGAAGTAACAGAATGGAGGTGTGTGAAGTCACAGAATGGAAGTGGGTGAACTCACAATGGAGGTGTGTGAAGTCACAGAACGGAGGTGTGTGAAGTCAGAAGGGAGGTGTGTGAAGTCACAGAATGGAGATGTGTCAACTCAGAATGGAGGTGTGGGAAGTCACAGAATGGAGGTGTTTGAAGTCACGGAATGGAGGTGTGTGAAGTCACAGAATGGAGGTGTGTGAACTCAGAATGGAGGTGTGAGAAGTCACAGAATGGAGTTGTGTGAAGTCATAGAATGGAAGTGTGTGAAGTCATAGAATGGAGGTTTGTGAATTAAGAATGGAGGTGTGTGAAGTCACCGAATGGAGTTGTGTGAGCTCAGAATGGAGGTGTGTGATGTCAGAGAATGGAGGTGTTTGAAGTCACGGAATGGAGGTGTGTGAAGTCACAGAATGGAGGTATCTGAAGTCAGAATCGAGGTGTGAAGTCATAGAATAGAGGTGGGTGAAGTCATAGAAAGGAGGTGTGGGAAGTCATAGAATGGAGCAGTGTGAAATCATAGAATGTAGGTGAGTGAAGTCACAGATTCGAGGTCTGTGAAGTCATAGAATGGAGGTGTGTGAAGTAAGAATGGAGTTGTGTGAAGTCATAGAATGGAGGTGTGTGAACTCATAGAATGGAGGTGTGTGACTTCACAATGGAAGTGTGTGAATTCACAGAATGGAGGGGTGTGAAGTCATACATTGGTGTGTGAAGTCAGAATGGAGGTGTGTGAAGTCACAGAATTGAGGTATGTGAACTCAGAATGGAGGTGTGTGAAGTCATAGATGGAGGTGTGTGACGTCATAGTATGGAGGTGAGTGAAATCATGGAATGGAGTTTTGTGAATTCACAGAATGGAGGAGTGTGAAGTCAGAATGGCGGTGTGAAGTCAAAATGGAGGTCTGTGAAGTCAGAGAATGGAGGTGTGTGAAGTCAATGAATGGACTTGTGTGAAGTCAAAATTTTGGTGTGTGAAGTCAAAAATGCAGGTGTGTGAAGTCACAGAATGGAGGTGTGTGAAGTCAAAATGTAGGTGTGTGAAGTCAAAGAATGGATGTGTGTGAAGTCATAGAATGGAGGTGTGTGAAGTCATGGAATGGAGGTTTGTGAAGTCAAACATTGGAAGTGTGTGAAGTTACAGAATGGAGGTGTGTGAAGTCATAGAATGGAGGTGTGTGAAGTCAGAGAATGGAGGTGTTTGAAGTCAGAATGCAGGTGTGTGAAGTCATAGAATGGAGGTGTGTGAAGTCATAGAATGGAGGTGTGTGAAGTCATAGATTGGAAGTGTGTGAAGACATAGATTGGAGGTGTGTGAAGTCATAGAATGGAGGTGTGTGAAGTCAAAGAATGGTGTTGTGTGAAGTCATAGAATGGAGGTGTGTGAAGTCACAATGCAGGTGTGTGAACTCCTAGAATGGAGGTGGGTGAAGTCACAATGCAGGTGTGTGAAGTCATAGAATGGAGGTGTGTAAAGTCATAGAATGGAGGTGGTGAAGTGACAGAATGGAGGTGTGTGAAGTCACAGAATGGAGGTGTGTGAAGTCACAGAATGGTGGTGTGTGAAGTCCTAGAATGGAGGTGTGTGAAGTCCTAGAATGGAGGTGTGTGAACTCATAGAATGGAGGTGTGTGACGTCACAATAGAAGTGTGTGAATTCACAGAATGGAGGTGTGTGAAGTCATACATTGGAGGTGTGTGAAGCCAGAATGGAGGTGTGTGAACTCAGAATGGAGGTGTTTGAAGTCATAGATGGATGTGTGTGAAGTCACAGTATGGAGGTGTGTGAAATCATAGAATATAATTTTGTGAATTCACAGAATGGAGCTGTGTGAAGTCAGAATGGAGGAGTGTGAAGTCATAGAATGGAGGTGTGTGAAGTCAGAATGGAGGTGTGTGAACTCATAGAATGGACGTGTGTGAAGTCACAATGGAGGTGTGTGAAGACATAGAATGGAGGTGTGTGAAGTCACAGAATGGACGTGTGTGAAGTCATAGAATGGAGGTGTGTGAAAACATAGAATGGAGGTGTGTGAAGTCATAGAATGGATGTTTCTGAAGTAAGAATGAAGGTGTTTGGAGACATAGAATGGAGGTGTGTGAAGTCAAAATGGAGGTGTGTGAACTCATAGAATGGTGGTGTGTGAAGTCACAGAATGGAGGTGTGTGAAGTCACAGAATGGAGGTGTGTGAAGTAACAGAATGGAGGTGTGTGAAGTCACAGAATGGAAGTGGGTGAACTCACAATGGAGGTGTGTGAAGTCACAGAACGGAGGTGTGTGAAGTCAGAAGGGAGGTGTGTGAAGTCACAGAATGGAGATGTGTCAACTCAGAATGGAGGTGTGGGAAGTCACAGAATGGAGGTGTTTGAAGTCACGGAATGGAGGTGTGTGAAGTCACAGAATGGAGGTGTGTGAACTCAGAATGGAGGTGTGAGAAGTCACAGATTGGAGGTGTGTGAAGTCATAGAATGGAAGTGTGTGAAGTCATAGAATGGAGGTTTGTGAATTAAGAATGGAGGTGTGTGAAGTCACCGAATGGAGTTGTGTGAGCTCAGAATGGAGGTGTGTGATGTCAGAGAATGGAGGTGTTTGAAGTCACGGAATGGAGGTGTGTGATGTCACTGAATGGAGGTATCTGAAGTCAGAATCGAGGTGTGAAGTCATAGAATAGAGGTGGGTGAAGTCATAGAAAGGAGGTGTGGGAAGTCATAGAATGGAGCAGTGTGAAATCATAGAATGTAGGTGAGTGAAGTCACAGATTCGAGGTCTGTGAAGTCATAGAATGGAGGTGTGTGAAGTAAGAATGGAGTTGTGTGAAGTCATAGAATGGAGGTGTGTGAACTCATAGAATGGAGGTGTGTGACTTCACAATGGAAGTGTGTGAATTCACAGAATGGAGGGGTGTGAAGTCATACATTGGTGTGTGAAGTCAGAATGGAGGTGTGTGAAGTCACAGAATTGAGGTATGTGAACTCAGAATGGAGGTGTGTGAAGTCATAGATGGAGGTGTGTGACGTCATAGTATGGAGGTGAGTGAAATCATAGAATGGAGTTTTGTGAATTCACAGAATGGAGGAGTGTGAAGTCAGAATGGCGGTGTGAAGTCAAAATGGAGGTCTGTGAAGTCAGAGAATGGAGGTGTGTGAAGTCAATGAATGGACTTGTGTGAAGTCAAAATTTTGGTGTGTGAAGTCAAAAATGCAGGTGTGTGAAGTCACAGAATGGAGGTGTGTGAAGTCAAAATGTAGGTGTGTGAAGTCAAAGAATGGATGTGTGTGAAGTCATAGAATGGAGGTGTATGAAGTCATGGAATGGAGGTTTGTGAAGTCAAACATTGGAAGTGTGTGAAGTTACAGAATGGAGGTGTGTGAAGTCATAGAATGGAGGTGTGTGAAGTCAGAGAATGGAGGTGTTTGAAGTCAGAATGCAGGTGTGTGAAGTCATAGAATGGAGGTGTGTGAAGTCATAGAATGGAGGTGTGTGAAGTCATAGATTGGAAGTGTGTGAAGACATAGATTGGAGGTGTGTGAATTCATAGAATGGAGGTGTGTGAAGTCAAAGAATGGTGTTGTGTGAAGTCATAGAATGGAGGTGTGTGAAGTCACAATGCAGGTGTGTGAACTCCTAGAATGGAGGTGGGTGAAGTCACAATGCAGGTGTGTGAAGTCATAGAATGGAGGTGTGTAAAGTCATAGAATGGAGGTGGTGAAGTGACAGAATGGAGGTGTGTGAAGTCACAGAATGGAGGTGTGTGAAGTCCTAGAATGGTGGTGTGTGAAGTCCTAGAATGGAGGTGTGTGAAGTCCTAGAATGGAGGTGTGTGAACTCATAGAATGGAGGTGTGTGACGTCACAATAGAAGTGTGTGAATTCACAGAATGGAGGTGTGTGAAGTCATACATTGGAGGTGTGTGAAGTCAGAATGGAGGTGTGTGAACTCAGAATGGAGGTGTGTGAAGTCACAGTATGGAGGTGTGTGAAATCATAGAATATAATTTTGTGAATTCACAGAATGGAGCTGTGTGAAGTCAGAATGGAGGAGTGTGAAGTCATAGAATGGAGGTGTGTGAAGTCAGAATGGAGGTGTGTGAACTCTTAGAATGGACGTGTGTGAAGTCACAATGGAGGTGTGTGAAGACATAGAATGGAGGTGTGTGAAGTCACAGAATGGACGTGTGTGAAGTCATAGAATGGAGGTGTGTGAAAACATAGAATGGAGGTGTGTGAAGTCATAGAATGGATGTTTCTGAAGTAAGAATGAAGGTGTTTGGAGACATAGAATGGAGGTGTGTGAAGTCAAAATGGAGGTGTGTGAACTCATAGAATGGTGGTGTGTGACGTCACAGAATGGAGGTGTGTGAAGTCAGAATGGAGGTGTGAAGTCATAGAATGGGGGTGGGTGAAGTCATAGAAAGGAGGTGTGGGAAGTCATAAAATGGAGAAGTGTGAAGTCATAGAGTGAAGGTGAGTGAAGTTCCAGATTCGAAATCTGTGAAGTCATAGAATGGAGGTTTGTGAAGTCAGAATGGAGGTGTGTGAACTCATAGAATGGAGGTGTGTGAAGTCACAATGGAGGTGTGTGAAGTCATAGAATGGAGGTGTTTGAAGTTACAGAATGGAGGTGTGTGAAGTCATAGAATGGAGGTGTGTGAAGTCAGAATGGAGGTGTGTGAAGTTACAGAATGGAGGTGTGTGAAGTCATAGAATGGAGGTATGTGAATTCACAGAATGGAGGTGTGAGAAGTCATAGAATGGAAGTGTGTGAAGTCATAGAATGGAGGTGTGTGAAGTCACAGAATTGAGGTGTGTGAACTCATAGAATGGAGGTGTGTGAAGTCACAATGGAGGTGTGTGAAGTCATAGAATGGAGGTGTTCGAAGTTACAGAATGCAGTTCTGTGAAGTCATAGAATGGAGGTGTTTGAAGTCACGGAATGGAGGTGTGTGAAGTCACAGAATGGAGGTGGGTGAACTCAGAATGGAGGTGTGTGAAGTCATAGAATGGAAGTGTGTGAACTCATAGAATGGAGGTGTGTGAAGTCACAGAATGGAGGTTTGTGAAGTCATAGAATGGAGGTGTGTGAAGTCACAGAATGGAGGTGTGTGAAGTCATAGAATGGAGGTATGTGAACTCACAGAATGGAGGTGTGTAAAGTAAGAATGAAGGTGTGTGAAGTCATAGAATGGAGGTGTGTGATGTCAAAGAATGGAGGTTTGTGAAGTCATAGAATGGAGTTGTGTGAAGTCAGAATGGAGGTGTGTGAAGTCACATAATGGAGGTGTGTCAACTCAAAATTTAGGTGTGTGAAGTCAAAGAATGGAGGTGTGTGAAGTCATTGAATGGAGGTGTGTGAAGTCATAAATGGAGGTGTGTGAAGTTATAGAATGGAGGTGTGTGAAGTCACAGAATGGACGTGTGTGAAGTCAGAATCGAGCTGTGTAGTCATAGATTGGAGGTGGGTGAATTCATAGAAAGGAGGTGTGGGAAGTCATAGAATGGAGGAGTGTGAAGTCATAGAGTGCATGTGAGTGAAATCACAGATTCGAGGTCTGTGAAGTCATAGAATGGAGGTGTGTGATGTCAGAATGGAGGTGTGCGAAGTCATAGAATAGAGGTGTGTGAAGTCAGAATGGAGGTCTGTGAAGTCATAGATGGAGTTGTGTGAAGTCATAGTATGGAGTTGTGTGAAATCATAGAATAGAGTTTTGTGAAGGCACAGAAGGGAGCTGTGTGAATTCAGAATGGAGGTGTGTGAAGTAATAGAATGGAGGTGTGTGAAGTCAGAATGGAGGTGTGAAGTCATAGAATGGAGGTGGGTGAAGTCATAGAACTTAGGTGTGGGAAGTCATAGAAAGGAGAATTGTGAAGTCATAGATTGGAGGTGTGTGAAGTGAAAATGTAGGTGTTCGAAGTCATAGAATAGAGGTGTGTGAAGTCAGAATGGAGGTGTGTTAAGTCAGAATGGAGGTGTGAAGTCATAGAATGAAGGTGGGGAAAGTCATAGAAAGGAGGTGTGGAAAGTCATAGAATGGAGGAGTGTGAAGTCATAGACTGGAGGTGAGTGAAGTCACAGATTCGAGGTCTGTGAAGTCATAGATTGGAGGTGTGTGATGTCAGAATGGAGGTGTGCGAATTCATAGAATAGAGGTTTGTGAAGTCAGAATGGAGGTGTGTGAAGTCATAGAATGGAGGTGTGTGAACTCATAGAATGGAGGTGTGTGACGTCACAATGGAAGTGTGTGAAGTCACAGAATGGAGGTGTGTGAATACATACAATGGATGTGTGTGAAGTCAGAATGGAATTTTGTGAAGTCACAGAATTGAGCTGTGTGAATTCAGAATGGAGGTGTGTGAAGTCATAGAATGGAGGTGTGTGAAGTCATAATGGAGGTGTGTGAACTCATAGAATGGAGGTGTGTGTAGTCACAATGGAGGTGTGTGAAGTCATAGAATGGAGGTGAGTGAAGTCACAGAATGGACGTGTGTGAAGTCATAGAATGGAGGTGTGTGAAGTCATAGAATGGGTGTTTGTGAAGTAAGAATGAAGGTGTGTGAAGTCATAGAATGGAGGTGTGTGAAGTCACAGAATGGAGGTTTGGGAAGTCACAGATTGCAGGAGTGTGAAGTCCGAGAATAGAGGTGTGTGAACCCAGAATGGAGGTGTGTAAAGTCACAGAATTGAGGTGTGTGAAGTCATAGATGGAGGTGTGTGAAGTCATAGAATGGAAGTGTGTGAAGTCACAGATTGGAGGTGTGTGAAGTCACAGATTCGAGTTGTAAGAAGTCACAGAATGAAGATGTGTGAACTCAGAATGGAGGTGTGTGAAGTCACAGAATGGAGGTGTGTGAAGTCAAAGAATGGAAGTGTGTGAAATCATAGAATGGAGGTGTGTGAAGTCAGAATGGAGCTGTGTGAAGTCATAGAATGGAAGTGTGTGAAGTCAGAATGGGGGTGTGTGAACTCATGGAATGGAGGTGTATGAAGTCACAATGGAGGTGTGTGAAGTCACAGAATGGATGTGTGTGAACTCAGAAAGGAGGTGTGTGAAGTCAGAGAATGGAGGTCTGTGAAGTCATAGAATGGAGGTTTGTGAAATCATAGAATGGAGGTGTGTGAAGTCACAGAATTGATGTGTGTGAAGTCAGAATGGAGGTGTGTGAAGTCAGAATGGAGGTGTGTGAAGTCAGAGAATGGAGGTGGGTGAAGTCACAATTCAGGTGTGTGAACTCATAGAATGGAGGTGTGTGAAGTCACAATGTAGGTTTCTGAAGTCATAGAATGGAGGTGTGTGAAGTCATAGACTGGAGGTGTGTGAAGTCACAGAATGGAGGTGTGTGAAGTCATAGAATGGAGGTGTGTGAAGTCATAGAATGGAGGTGTGTGAAGTCACAGAATGGAGGTGTGTGATGTCATAGAATGGAGGTGTGTGAAGTCACAGAATGGAGGTGTGTAAAGGCATAGAATGGAGGTGTGTGAAGTCATAGAATGGAGGTGTGTGAAGTCATAGAATGGAGGTGTGTGAAGTCACAGAATGGAGGTGTGTGAAGTCACACTATGGAGGGGTGTGAACTCAGATTGGAGGTGTGTGATGTCACAGAATGGAGGTGTGTGAAGTCATATAACGAGGTGTGTGAAGTCACAGAATGGAGGTGTGTGAAGACACAGAATGGAAGGGTGTGAACTCAGAGTGGAGGTGTGTGAAGTCACAGAATGGAGGTGTGTGAAGTCATAGAATGGAAGTGTGTGAAGTCATAGAGTGGAGGTGTGTGAAGTCACAGAATGGAGGCGTGTGAAGTCATAGACTGGAGGTGTGTGAAGTCACAGAATGCAGTTGTGTGAAGTCAGAATAGAGGTGTGCGAAGTCATAGAATGGAGGTGTGTTAAGTCATAGAATGGAGGTGTGGAAGTCACAGAATGGAGGTGTGTGAAGTCACAGAATGGTGGTGTGTGAAGTCATAGAATGGACGTGTGTGAAGTCATAGAATGGAGGTGTGTTAAGTCATAGAATGGAGGTGTGGAAGTCACAGAATGGAGGTGGGTGAAGTCACAGAATGGTGTTGTGTGAACTCAGAATTGAGGTGTGTGAAGTCACAGAATGGAGGTGTGTGAAGTCATACAATGGAGGTGCTTGAAGTCACAGAATGGAGGTGTGTGAATTCATAGAATGGAGGTGTGTGAAGTCATAGAATGGAGGTGTGTGAAGTCACAGAATTGAGGTGTGTGAAGTAACAGAATGGAGGTGTGTGAAGTCACAGAATGGAAGTGGGTGAACTCACAATGGAGGTGTGTGAAGTCACAGAACGGAGGTGTGTGAAGTCAGAAGGGAGGTGTGTGAAGTCACAGAATGGAGATGTGTCAACTCAGAATGGAGGTGTGGGAAGTCACAGAATGGAGGTGTTTGAAGTCACGGAATGGAGGTGTGTGAAGTCACAGAATGGAGGTGTGTGAACTCAGAATGGAGGTGTGAGAAGTCACAGAATGGAGTTGTGTGAAGTCATAGAATGGAAGTGTGTGAAGTCATAGAATGGAGGTTTGTGAATTAAGAATGGAGGTGTGTGAAGTCACCGAATGGAGTTGTGTGAGCTCAGAATGGAGGTGTGTGATGTCAGAGAATGGAGGTGTTTGAAGTCACGGAATGGAGGTGTGTGAAGTCACAGAATGGAGGTATCTGAAGTCAGAATCGAGGTGTGAAGTCATAGAATAGAGGTGGGTGAAGTCATAGAAAGGAGGTGTGGGAAGTCATAGAATGGAGCAGTGTGAAATCATAGAATGTAGGTGAGTGAAGTCACAGATTCGAGGTCTGTGAAGTCATAGAATGGAGGTGTGTGAAGTAAGAATGGAGTTGTGTGAAGTCATAGAATGGAGGTGTGTGAACTCATAGAATGGAGGTGTGTGACTTCACAATGGAAGTGTGTGAATTCACAGAATGGAGGGGTGTGAAGTCATACATTGGTGTGTGAAGTCAGAATGGAGGTGTGTGAAGTCACAGAATTGAGGTATGTGAACTCAGAATGGAGGTGTGTGAAGTCATAGATGGAGGTGTGTGACGTCATAGTATGGAGGTGAGTGAAATCATGGAATGGAGTTTTGTGAATTCACAGAATGGAGGAGTGTGAAGTCAGAATGGCGGTGTGAAGTCAAAATGGAGGTCTGTGAAGTCAGAGAATGGAGGTGTGTGAAGTCAATGAATGGACTTGTGTGAAGTCAAAATTTTGGTGTGTGAAGTCAAAAATGCAGGTGTGTGAAGTCACAGAATGGAGGTGTGTGAAGTCAAAATGTAGGTGTGTGAAGTCAAAGAATGGATGTGTGTGAAGTCATAGAATGGAGGTGTGTGAAGTCATGGAATGGAGGTTTGTGAAGTCAAACATTGGAAGTGTGTGAAGTTACAGAATGGAGGTGTGTGAAGTCATAGAATGGAGGTGTGTGAAGTCAGAGAATGGAGGTGTTTGAAGTCAGAATGCAGGTGTGTGAAGTCATAGAATGGAGGTGTGTGAAGTCATAGAATGGAGGTGTGTGAAGTCATAGATTGGAAGTGTGTGAAGACATAGATTGGAGGTGTGTGAAGTCATAGAATGGAGGTGTGTGAAGTCAAAGAATGGTGTTGTGTGAAGTCATAGAATGGAGGTGTGTGAAGTCACAATGCAGGTGTGTGAACTCCTAGAATGGAGGTGGGTGAAGTCACAATGCAGGTGTGTGAAGTCATAGAATGGAGGTGTGTAAAGTCATAGAATGGAGGTGGTGAAGTGACAGAATGGAGGTGTGTGAAGTCACAGAATGGAGGTGTGTGAAGTCACAGAATGGTGGTGTGTGAAGTCCTAGAATGGAGGTGTGTGAAGTCCTAGAATGGAGGTGTGTGAACTCATAGAATGGAGGTGTGTGACGTCACAATAGAAGTGTGTGAATTCACAGAATGGAGGTGTGTGAAGTCATACATTGGAGGTGTGTGAAGCCAGAATGGAGGTGTGTGAACTCAGAATGGAGGTGTTTGAAGTCATAGATGGATGTGTGTGAAGTCACAGTATGGAGGTGTGTGAAATCATAGAATATAATTTTGTGAATTCACAGAATGGAGCTGTGTGAAGTCAGAATGGAGGAGTGTGAAGTCATAGAATGGAGGTGTGTGAAGTCAGAATGGAGGTGTGTGAACTCATAGAATGGACGTGTGTGAAGTCACAATGGAGGTGTGTGAAGACATAGAATGGAGGTGTGTGAAGTCACAGAATGGACGTGTGTGAAGTCATAGAATGGAGGTGTGTGAAAACATAGAATGGAGGTGTGTGAAGTCATAGAATGGATGTTTCTGAAGTAAGAATGAAGGTGTTTGGAGACATAGAATGGAGGTGTGTGAAGTCAAAATGGAGGTGTGTGAACTCATAGAATGGTGGTGTGTGAAGTCACAGAATGGAGGTGTGTGAAGTCACAGAATGGAGGTGTGTGAAGTAACAGAATGGAGGTGTGTGAAGTCACAGAATGGAAGTGGGTGAACTCACAATGGAGGTGTGTGAAGTCACAGAACGGAGGTGTGTGAAGTCAGAAGGGAGGTGTGTGAAGTCACAGAATGGAGATGTGTCAACTCAGAATGGAGGTGTGGGAAGTCACAGAATGGAGGTGTTTGAAGTCACGGAATGGAGGTGTGTGAAGTCACAGAATGGAGGTGTGTGAACTCAGAATGGAGGTGTGAGAAGTCACAGATTGGAGGTGTGTGAAGTCATAGAATGGAAGTGTGTGAAGTCATAGAATGGAGGTTTGTGAATTAAGAATGGAGGTGTGTGAAGTCACCGAATGGAGTTGTGTGAGCTCAGAATGGAGGTGTGTGATGTCAGAGAATGGAGGTGTTTGAAGTCACGGAATGGAGGTGTGTGATGTCACTGAATGGAGGTATCTGAAGTCAGAATCGAGGTGTGAAGTCATAGAATAGAGGTGGGTGAAGTCATAGAAAGGAGGTGTGGGAAGTCATAGAATGGAGCAGTGTGAAATCATAGAATGTAGGTGAGTGAAGTCACAGATTCGAGGTCTGTGAAGTCATAGAATGGAGGTGTGTGAAGTAAGAATGGAGTTGTGTGAAGTCATAGAATGGAGGTGTGTGAACTCATAGAATGGAGGTGTGTGACTTCACAATGGAAGTGTGTGAATTCACAGAATGGAGGGGTGTGAAGTCATACATTGGTGTGTGAAGTCAGAATGGAGGTGTGTGAAGTCACAGAATTGAGGTATGTGAACTCAGAATGGAGGTGTGTGAAGTCATAGATGGAGGTGTGTGACGTCATAGTATGGAGGTGAGTGAAATCATAGAATGGAGTTTTGTGAATTCACAGAATGGAGGAGTGTGAAGTCAGAATGGCGGTGTGAAGTCAAAATGGAGGTCTGTGAAGTCAGAGAATGGAGGTGTGTGAAGTCAATGAATGGACTTGTGTGAAGTCAAAATTTTGGTGTGTGAAGTCAAAAATGCAGGTGTGTGAAGTCACAGAATGGAGGTGTGTGAAGTCAAAATGTAGGTGTGTGAAGTCAAAGAATGGATGTGTGTGAAGTCATAGAATGGAGGTGTATGAAGTCATGGAATGGAGGTTTGTGAAGTCAAACATTGGAAGTGTGTGAAGTTACAGAATGGAGGTGTGTGAAGTCATAGAATGGAGGTGTGTGAAGTCAGAGAATGGAGGTGTTTGAAGTCAGAATGCAGGTGTGTGAAGTCATAGAATGGAGGTGTGTGAAGTCATAGAATGGAGGTGTGTGAAGTCATAGATTGGAAGTGTGTGAAGACATAGATTGGAGGTGTGTGAATTCATAGAATGGAGGTGTGTGAAGTCAAAGAATGGTGTTGTGTGAAGTCATAGAATGGAGGTGTGTGAAGTCACAATGCAGGTGTGTGAACTCCTAGAATGGAGGTGGGTGAAGTCACAATGCAGGTGTGTGAAGTCATAGAATGGAGGTGTGTAAAGTCATAGAATGGAGGTGGTGAAGTGACAGAATGGAGGTGTGTGAAGTCACAGAATGGAGGTGTGTGAAGTCCTAGAATGGTGGTGTGTGAAGTCCTAGAATGGAGGTGTGTGAAGTCCTAGAATGGAGGTGTGTGAACTCATAGAATGGAGGTGTGTGACGTCACAATAGAAGTGTGTGAATTCACAGAATGGAGGTGTGTGAAGTCATACATTGGAGGTGTGTGAAGTCAGAATGGAGGTGTGTGAACTCAGAATGGAGGTGTGTGAAGTCACAGTATGGAGGTGTGTGAAATCATAGAATATAATTTTGTGAATTCACAGAATGGAGCTGTGTGAAGTCAGAATGGAGGAGTGTGAAGTCATAGAATGGAGGTGTGTGAAGTCAGAATGGAGGTGTGTGAACTCTTAGAATGGACGTGTGTGAAGTCACAATGGAGGTGTGTGAAGACATAGAATGGAGGTGTGTGAAGTCACAGAATGGACGTGTGTGAAGTCATAGAATGGAGGTGTGTGAAAACATAGAATGGAGGTGTGTGAAGTCATAGAATGGATGTTTCTGAAGTAAGAATGAAGGTGTTTGGAGACATAGAATGGAGGTGTGTGAAGTCAAAATGGAGGTGTGTGAACTCATAGAATGGTGGTGTGTGAAGTCACAGAATGGAGGTGTGTGAAGTCAGAATGGAGGTGTGAAGTCATAGAATGGGGGTGGGTGAAGTCATAGAAAGGAGGTGTGGGAAGTCATAAAATGGAGAAGTGTGAAGTCATAGAGTGAAGGTGAGTGAAGTTCCAGATTCGAAATCTGTGAAGTCATAGAATGGAGGTTTGTGAAGTCAGAATGGAGGTGTGTGAACTCATAGAATGGAGGTGTGTGAAGTCACAATGGAGGTGTGTGAAGTCATAGAATGGAGGTGTTTGAAGTTACAGAATGGAGGTGTGTGAACTCATAGAATGGAGGTGTGTGAAGTCAGAATGGAGGTGTGTGAAGTTACAGAATGGAGGTGTGTGAAGTCATAGAATGGAGGTATGTGAATTCACAGAATGGAGGTGTGAGAAGTCATAGAATGGAAGTGTGTGAAGTCATAGAATGGAGGTGTGTGAAGTCACAGAATTGAGGTGTGTGAACTCATAGAATGGAGGTGTGTGAAGTCACAATGGAGGTGTGTGAAGTCATAGAATGGAGGTGTTCGAAGTTACAGAATGCAGTTCTGTGAAGTCATAGAATGGAGGTGTTTGAAGTCACGGAATGGAGGTGTGTGAAGTCACAGAATGGAGGTGGGTGAACTCAGAATGGAGGTGTGTGAAGTCATAGAATGGAAGTGTGTGAACTCATAGAATGGAGGTGTGTGAAGTCACAGAATGGAGGTTTGTGAAGTCATAGAATGGAGGTGTGTGAAGTCACAGAATGGAGGTGTGTGAAGTCATAGAATGGAGGTATGTGAACTCACAGAATGGAGGTGTGTAAAGTAAGAATGAAGGTGTGTGAAGTCATAGAATGGAGGTGTGTGATGTCAAAGAATGGAGGTTTGTGAAGTCATTGAATGGAGTTGTGTGAAGTCAGAATGGAGGTGTGTGAAGTCACATAATGGAGGTGTGTCAACTCAAAATTTAGGTGTGTGAAGTCAAAGAATGGAGGTGTGTGAAGTCATTGAATGGAGGTGTGTGAAGTCATAAATGGAGGTGTGTGAAGTTATAGAATGGAGGTGTGTGAAGTCACAGAATGGACGTGTGTGAAGTCAGAATCGAGCTGTGTAGTCATAGATTGGAGGTGGGTGAATTCATAGAAAGGAGGTGTGGGAAGTCATAGAATGGAGGAGTGTGAAGTCATAGAGTGCATGTGAGTGAAATCACAGATTCGAGGTCTGTGAAGTCATAGAATGGAGGTGTGTGATGTCAGAATGGAGGTGTGCGAAGTCATAGAATAGAGGTGTGTGAAGTCAGAATGGAGGTCTGTGAAGTCATAGATGGAGTTGTGTGAAGTCATAGTATGGAGTTGTGTGAAATCATAGAATAGAGTTTTGTGAAGGCACAGAAGGGAGCTGTGTGAATTCAGAATGGAGGTGTGTGAAGTAATAGAATGGAGGTGTGTGAAGTCAGAATGGAGGTGTGAAGTCATAGAATGGAGGTGGGTGAAGTCATAGAACTTAGGTGTGGGAAGTCATAGAAAGGAGAATTGTGAAGTCATAGATTGGAGGTGTGTGAAGTGAAAATGTAGGTGTTCGAAGTCATAGAATAGAGGTGTGTGAAGTCAGAATGGAGGTGTGTTAAGTCAGAATGGAGGTGTGAAGTCATAGAATGAAGGTGGGGAAAGTCATAGAAAGGAGGTGTGGAAAGTCATAGAATGGAGGAGTGTGAAGTCATAGACTGGAGGTGAGTGAAGTCACAGATTCGAGGTCTGTGAAGTCATAGATTGGAGGTGTGTGATGTCAGAATGGAGGTGTGCGAATTCATAGAATAGAGGTTTGTGAAGTCAGAATGGAGGTGTGTGAAGTCATAGAATGGAGGTGTGTGAACTCATAGAATGGAGGTGTGTGACGTCACAATGGAAGTGTGTGAAGTCACAGAATGGAGGTGTGTGAATACATACAATGGATGTGTGTGAAGTCAGAATGGAATTTGTGAAGTCACAGAATTGAGCTGTGTGAATTCAGAATGGAGGTGTGTGAAGTCATAGAATGGAGGTGTGTGAAGTCATAATGGAGGTGTGTGAACTCATAGAATGGAGGTGTGTGTAGTCACAATGGAGGTGTGTGAAGTCATAGAATGGAGGTGAGTGAAGTCACAGAATGGACGTGTGTGAAGTCATAGAATGGAGGTGTGTGAAGTCATAGAATGGGTGTTTGTGAAGTAAGAATGAAGGTGTGTGAAGTCATAGAATGGAGGTGTGTGAAGTCACAGAATGGAGGTTTGGGAAGTCACAGATTGCAGGAGTGTGAAGTCCGAGAATAGAGGTGTGTGAACCCAGAATGGAGGTGTGTAAAGTCACAGAATTGAGGTGTGTGAAGTCATAGATGGAGGTGTGTGAAGTCATAGAATGGAAGTGTGTGAAGTCACAGATTGGAGGTGTGTGAAGTCACAGATTCGAGTTGTAAGAAGTCACAGAATGAAGATGTGTGAACTCAGAATGGAGGTGTGTGAAGTCACAGAATGGAGGTGTGTGAAGTCAAAGAATGGAAGTGTGTGAAATCATAGAATGGAGGTGTGTGAAGTCAGAATGGAGCTGTGTGAAGTCATAGAATGGAAGTGTGTGAAGTCAGAATGGGGGTGTGTGAACTCATGGAATGGAGGTGTATGAAGTCACAATGGAGGTGTGTGAAGTCACAGAATGGATGTGTGTGAACTCAGAAAGGAGGTGTGTGAAGTCAGAGAATGGAGGTCTGTGAAGTCATAGAATGGAGGTTTGTGAAATCATAGAATGGAGGTGTGTGAAGTCACAGAATTGATGTGTGTGAAGTCAGAATGGAGGTGTGTGAAGTCAGAATGGAGGTGTGTGAAGTCAGAGAATGGAGGTGGGTGAAGTCACAATTCAGGTGTGTGAACTCATAGAATGGAGGTGTGTGAAGTCACAATGTAGGTTTCTGAAGTCATAGAATGGAGGTGTGTGAAGTCATAGACTGGAGGTGTGTGAAGTCACAGAATGGAGGTGTGTGAAGTCATAGAATGGAGGTGTGTGAAGTCATAGAATGGAGGTGTGTGAAGTCACAGAATGGAGGTGTGTGATGTCATAGAATGGAGGTGTGTGAAGTCACAGAATGGAGGTGTGTAAAGGCATAGAATGGAGGTGTGTGAAGTCATAGAATGGAGGTGTGTGAAGTCATAGAATGGAGGTGTGTGAAGTCACAGAATGGAGGTGTGTGAAGTCACACTATGGAGGGGTGTGAACTCAGATTGGAGGTGTGTGATGTCACAGAATGGAGGTGTGTGAAGTCATATAACGAGGTGTGTGAAGTCACAGAATGGAGGTGTGTGAAGACACAGAATGGAAGGGTGTGAACTCAGAGTGGAGGTGTGTGAAGTCACAGAATGGAGGTGTGTGAAGTCATAGAATGGAAGTGTGTGAAGTCATAGAGTGGAGGTGTGTGAAGTCACAGAATGGAGGCGTGTGAAGTCATAGACTGGAGGTGTGTGAAGTCACAGAATGCAGTTGTGTGAAGTCAGAATAGAGGTGTGCGAAGTCATAGAATGGAGGTGTGTGAAGTCAGAATGGAGCTGTTTGAAGTCATAGAATGGAAGTGTGTGAAGTCAGAATGGTGGTGTGTGAACTCATAGAATGGAGGTGTATGAAGTCACAATGGAGTTGTGTGAAGTCACAGAATGGATGTGTGTGAACTCAGAAAGGAGGTGTGTGAAGTCATAGAATGGAGGTCTGTGAAGTCATAGAATGGAGGTGTGTGAAATCATACAATGGAGGTGTGTGAATTCACAGAATTGAGGTGTGTGAAGTCAGAGAATGGAGGTGGGTGAAGTCACAATGCAGGTGTGTGAACTCATAGAATGGAGTTGTGTGAAGTCAAAATGTAGGTTTCTGAAGTCATAGAATGGAGGTGTGTGAAGTCATAGAATGGAGGTGTGTGAAGTCACAGAATGGAGGTGTGTGAAGTCACAGAACAGAGGTGTGTGAAGTCACAGAATGGAGGTGTGTGAAGTCATAGAATGGAGGTGTGCGAAGTCATAGAATGGAGGTGTGTGAAGTCACAGAATGGAGGTGTGTGATGTCATAGAATGGAGGTGTGTGAAGTCACAGAATGGAGGTGTGTAAAGGCATAGAATGGAGGTGTGTGAAGTCATAGAATGGAGGTGTGTGAAGTCATAGAATGGAGGTGTGTGAAGTCACAGAATGGAGGTGTGTGAAGTCACACTATAGAGGGGTGTGAACTCAGATTGGAGGTGTGTGATGTCACAGAATGGAGGTGTGTGAAGTCACATAACGAGGTGTGTGAAGTCACAGAATGGAGGTGTGTGAAGACACAGAATGGAAGGGTGTGAACTCAGAGTGGAGGTGTGTGAAGTCACAGAATGGAGGTGTGTGAAGTCATAGAATGGAAGTGTGTGAAGTCATAGAATGGAGGTGTGTGAAGTCAGAATGGAGGTGTGTGAAGTCACAAAGGGAGGTGTGTTAACTCAGAATGGAGGTGTGTGAGTCACAGAATGGAGGTGTATGAAGTCAAAATTGTGATGTGTGAAGTCACAAATGGAGGTGTGTGAAGTCACAGAGTGGAGGTGTGTGAAATCAAAATGGAATTTTGTGAAGTGAAAGAAAGGAGTTGTGTGAAGTCATAGAATGGATGTGTATGAAGTCATGGAATGGAGGTTTGTGAAGTCAAACTTTGGAAGTGTGTGAAGTTATAGAATGGAGGTGTGTGAAGTCAGAGAAGGGAGATGTGTGAAGTCATAGATCGGAGGTGTGTGAAGTCAGAATGGAGATGTGTGAAGTCAGAGAAGGGAGGTGTGCGAAGTCATAGAATGGAGGTGTGTGAAGTCAGAATGCAGATGTGTGAAGTCATAGAATGGAGGTGTGTGAAGTCATAGAATGGAGGTGTGTCTAGTCACAGAATGGAAGTGTGTGAAGTCATAGAATGGAGGTGTGTGAAGTCATAGAATGGAGGTGTGTGAAGTCCTAGAATGGAGGTATGTGAAGTAATAGAATGGAGGTGTATGAAGTCATGGAATGGAGGTTTGTGAAGTCAAACATTGGAAGTGTGTGAAATTACATAATGGAGGTGTGTGAAGTCATAGAATGGAGGTGTGTGAAGTCATAGAATGGAGGTGTGTCAAGTCACAGAAGGGAGGTGTGTGAAGTCACAGAACGGCGATGTGTGAAGTCACAATGGTGGTGTGTGAAGTCATAGAATGGAGGAGTGTGAAGTCAAAGAATAGAGGTGTGTGAAGTCATAAAATGGAGGTGTGTAAAATCACAGAATAGAGGTGTGAGAAGTCACAGAATGGAGGTGTGTAAAGTGACAGAGTTGAGGTGTGTGAAGTCACAGAATGGAGGTGTTTGAAGTCATAGAATGGAGGTGTGTGAAGTCACAGAATGGAGGTGGATGAACTCAGAATAGAGGTATGCGAAGTCATAGAATGGAGGTGTGTTAAGTCAGAACGGAGCTGTGGGAATTCATAGAATGGAGGTGTGTGAAGTCAGATTGGAGTTGTGTGAACTCTTAGAATGGAGGTATGTGAAGTCACAATGGAGGTGTGTGAAGTCATAGAATTGTGGTTTTTGAAATCACAGAATGGAGGTGTGTGGAGTCATAGAATGGAGGTGTGTGAAGTCAGATTGGAGGTGTGTGAAGTCAATGAATGGAGGTGTGTGAACTCAGAAAGGAGTTGTGTGCAGTCATAGAATGGAGCTGTGTGAAATCATAGAATGGAGGTGTGTGAAATCATAGAATGGAGGTGTGTGAAGTCAAAGAGTGGAGGTATGTGAAATCACAGAATGGAGGGGTGTGAAGTCAGAGTAGAGGTGTGCGAAGTCATAGAATGGAGGTGTGTGAAGTCAGAATGGAGCTATGTGAACTCATAGAATGGAGGTGTGTGAAGTCACAATGGAGATGTGTGAAGTCATAGAATGGTGGTTTTTGAAGTCACAGAATGGAGGTGTGTGAAGTCATGGAATGGAGGTGTGTGAAGTCAGATTGGAGGTATGTGAAGTCACAGAATGGAGGTGTGTCAACTCAGAAAGGAGGTATGTGAAGTCATAGAATGGAGGTGTGTGAAGTCAAAGAATGGAGGTGTGGGAAATCATAGAATGGAGGTGTGTGAAGTCACAGAATTGAGGTGTGTGAAGTCAGAATGGAGGTGTGTGAATTCAAAATGGAGGTGTTTGCAGTCATAGAATGGAGGTGTGTGAAGTCACAATGCAGGTGTGTGAATTGATAGAACGTAGGTGTGTGAAGTCACAATGTAGGAGTGTGAAGTCATAGAATGGAGGTGTGTGAAGTCATAGAATGGAGGTGTGTGAAGTCACAAAATGGAGGTGTGTGAAGTCAAAATGGAGGTGTGTGAAGTCAAAGAATGGACGTGTGTGAAGTCAAAATTGTGGTGTGTGAAGTCACAAATGCAGGTGTGTGAAGTCACAGAATGGAGGTGTGTGAAGTCAAAATGGAGGTGTGTGAGGTCAAAGAATGGATGTGTGTGAAGTCATAGAATGGAGGTGTATGAAGTCATGGAATGGAGGTTTGTGACGACAAACATTGGAAGCGTGTGAAGTTACAGAATGGAGGTGTGTGAAGTCATAGAATGGAGGTGTGTGAAGTCAGAGAATGGAGGTGTGTGAAGTCAGATTGCAGGTGTGTGAAGTCCTAGAATGGAGGTTTGTGAAGTCATAGATTGGAAGTGTGTGAAGTCATAGAATGGAGGTTGTGAAGTCATAGATTGAAGGTGTGTGGAAGTCATAGTATGGAGGTGTGTGAATTCACAGAATGGAGTTGTATGAAGTCACAATGGCGGTGTGTGAAGTCATAGAATGGAGGTGTGTGAAATCAAAGAATGGGGGTTTGTGAAGTCATAGAATGGATTGTGTGTGAAATCACAGAATGGAGGTGTGTGAAGTCACAGAATGGAGGTGTGTAAAGTCACAGAGTGGAGGTGTGTGAAGTCACAGAATGGAGGTGTGTGAAGTCATAGAATGGAGGTGTGTGAAGTCACAGAATGCAGTTGTGTGAAGTCAGAATAGAGGTGTGCGAAGTCATAGAATGGAGGTGTGTGAAGTCAGAATGGAGCTGTGTGAAGTCATAGAATGGAAGTGTGTGAAGTCAGAATGGGGGTGTGTGAACTCATAGAATGGAGGTGTATGAAGTCACAATGGAGGTGTGTGAAGTCACAGAATGGATGTGTGTGAACTCAGAAAGGAGGTGTGTGAAGTCAGAGAATGGAGGTCTGTGAAGTCATAGAATGGAGGTTTGTGAAATCATAGAATGGAGGTGTGTGAAGTCACAGAATTGAGGTGTGTGAAGTCAGAATGGAGGTGTGTGAAGTCAGAATGGAGGTGTGTGAAGTCAGAGAATGGAGGTGGGTGAAGTCACAATGCAGGTGTGTGAACTCATAGAATGGAGGTGTGTGAAGTCACAATGTAGGTTTCTGAAGTCATAGAATGGAGGTGTGTGAAATCATAGACGGGAGGTGTGTGAAGTCACAGAATGGAGGTGTGTGAAGTCATAGAATGGAGGTGAGTGAAGTCATAGAATGGAGGTGTGTGAAGTCACAGAATGGAGGTGTGTGATGTCATAGAATGGAGGTGTGTGAAGTCACAGAATGGAGGTGTGTAAAGGCATAGAATGGAGGTGTGTGAAGTCATAGAATGGAGGTGTGTGAAGTCATAGAATGGAGGTGTGTGAAGTCACAGAATGGAGGTGTGTGAAGTCACACTATGGAGGGGTGTGAACTCAGATTGGAGGTGTGTGATGTCACAGAATGGAGGTGTGTGAAGTCATATAACGAGGTGTGTGAAGTCACAGAATGGAGGTGTGTGAAGACACAGAATGGAAGGGTGTGAACTCAGAGTGGAGGTGTGTGAAGTCACAGAATGGAGGTGTGTGAAGTCATAGAATGGAAGTGTGTGAAGTCATAGAATGGAGGTGTGTGAAGTCAGAATGGAGGTGTGTGAAGTCACAAATGGAGGTGTGTTAACTCAGAATGGAGGTGTGTTAGTCACAGAATGGAGGTGTATGAAGTCAAAATTGTGATGTGTGAAGTCACAAATGGAGGTTTGTGAAGTCACAGAGTGGAGGTGTGTGAAATCAAAATGGAATTTTGTGAAATGAAAGAAAGGAGTTGTGTGAAGTCATAGAATGGATGTGTATGAAGTCATGGAATGGAGGTTTGTGAAGTCAAACTTTGGAAGTGTGTGAAGTTATAGAATGGAGGTGTGTGAAGTCAGAGAAGGGAGATGTGTGAAGTCATAGATCGGAGGTGTGTGAAGTCAGAATGGAGATGTGTGAAGTCAGAGAAGGGAGGTGTGTGAAATCAAAGAATGGGGGTTTGTGAAGTCATAGAATGGATTGTGTGTGAAATCACAGAATGGAGGTGTGTGAAGTCACAGAATGGAGGTGTGTGAAGTAAGAATGGAGATGTGTGAAGTCAGAGAATGGAGGTGTTTGAAGTCATAGAATGAAGTGTGTGAAGTCATAGATTGGAGGTGTGTGAAGTCACAGAATGGAGGTGTTTGAAGTCACGGAATGGAGGTGTGTGAGGTCACAGAATGGAGGTGTGTGAACTCAGAAAGGAGGTGTGAGAAGTCACAGAATGGAGGTGTGTGAAGTCATAGAATGGAAGTGTGTGAAGTCATAGAATGGAGGTTTGTGAATTTAGAATCGAGGTGTGTGAAGTCACCGAATGGAGTTGTGTGAGCTCAGAATGGAGGTGTGTGATGTCAGAGAATGGAGGTGTTTGAAGTCATAGAATGGAGGTGTGTGAAGTCACAGAATGGAGGTATCTGAAGTCAGAATCGAGGTGTGAAGACATAGAATAGAGGTGGGTGAAGTCATAGAAAGGAGGTGTGGGAAGTCATAGAATGGAGCAGTGTGAAGTCATAGAATGGAGGTGAGTGAAGTCACAGATTCGAGGTCTGTGAAGTCATAGAATGGAGGTGTGTGAAGTAAGAATGGAGGTGTGTGAAGTCATAGAATGGAAGTGTGTGAACTCATAGAATGGAGGTGTGTGAAGTCACAGAATTGAGATGTGTGAACTCAGAATGGAGGTGTGTGAAGTCATAGATGGAGGTGTGTTACGTCATAGTATGGAGGTGTGGGAAATCATAGAATGGAGTTTTGTGATTCACAGAATGGAGGAGTGTGAAGTCAGAATTGCGGTGTGTGAAGTCAAAATGGAGATGTGTGAAGTCAGAGAATGGAGGTGTGTGAAGTCAATGAATGGACTTGTGTGAAGTCAGAATTGTGGTGTGTGAAGTCAAAAATGCAGGTGTGTGAAGTCACAGAATGGAGGTGTGTGAAGTCAAAATGGAGGTGTGTGAAGTCAAAGAATGGATGTGTGTGAAGTCATAGAATGGAGGTGTATGAAGTCATGGAATGGAGGTTTGTGAAGTCAAACATTGGAAGTGTGTGCAGATACAGAATGGAGGTGTGTGAAGTCATAGAATGGAGGTGTGTGAAGTCAGAGAATGGAGGTGTTTGAAGTCAGAATGCAGGTGTGTGAAGTCATAGAATGGAGGTGTGTGAAGTCATAGAATGGAGGTGTGTGAAGTCATAGATTGGAAGTGTGTGAAGTCATAGATTGGAGGTGTGTGAAGTCATAGAATGGAGGTGTGTGAAGTCAAAGAATGGAGGTGTGTGAAGTCATAGAATGGAGGTGTGTGAAGTCACAATGCAGGTGTGTGAACTCCTAGAATGGAGGTGGGTGAAGTCACAATGCAGGTGTGTGAAGTCATAGAATGGAGGTGTGTAAAGTCATAGAATGGAGGTGGTGAAGTGACAGAATGGAGGTGTGTGAAGTCACAGAATGGTGGTGTGTGAAGTCCTAGAATGGAGGTGTGTGAAGTCATAGAATGGAGGTGTGTTAAGTCATAGAATGGAGGTGTGGAAATCACAGAATGGAGGTGGGTGAAGTCACAGAATGGACGTGTGTGAAGTCATACAATGGAGGTGCTTGAAGTCACACAATGGAGGTGTGAGAATTCATAGAATGGAGGTGTGTGAAGTCATAGAATGGAGGTGTGTGAAGTCACAGAATGGAGGTGTGTGAAGTAACAGAATGGAGGTGTGTGTAGTCACAGAATGGAAGTGGGTGAACTCACAATGGTGGTGTGTGAAGTCACAGAACGGAGGTGTGTGAAATCAGAAGGGAGGTGTGTGAAGTCACAGAATGGAGATGTGTGAACACAGAATGGAGGTGTGGGAAGTCACATAATGGAGGTTTGTGAAGTCATAGAATGGAGGTGTGTGAGGTCATAGAATGGATGTTTCTGAAGTAAGAATGAAGGTGTGTGAAGTCATAGAAGGGAGGTGTGTAAAGTCACAGAATGGAGGTGTGTGAAGTCAGAATGGAGGTGTGAAGTCATAGAATAGAGGTGGGTGAAGGCATAGAAAAGAGTTGTGGGAAGTCATAGAATAGAGCAGTGTGAAGTCATAGAATGGAGGTGAGTGAAGTCACAGATTCGAAGTCTGTGAAGTCATAGAATGGAGGTGTGTGATGTCAGAATGGAGGTGCGTGAAGTCCTATAATGGAGGTGTGTGAACTCATAGAATGGAGGTGTGTGACGTCACAATAAAAGTGTGTGAATTCACAGAATGGAGGTGTGTGAAGTCATACATTGGAGGTGTGTGAAGTCAGAATGGAGGTGTGTGAAGTCACAGAATGGAGGTGTGTGAACTCAGAATGGAGGTGTTTGAAGTCATAGATGGATGTGTGTGAAGTCACAGTATGGAAGTGTGTGAAATCATAGAATATAATTTTGTGAATTCACAGAATGGAGCTGTGTGAAGTCAGAATGGAGGAGTGTGAAGTCATAGAATGGAGGTGTGTGAAGTCAGAATGGAGGTGTGTGAACTCATAGAATGGACGTGTGTGAAGTCACAATGGAGGTGTGTGAAGACATAGAATGGAGGTGTGTGAAGTCATAGAATGGAGGTGTGTGAAGTCATAGAATGGATGTTTCTGAAGTAAGAATGAGGGTGTTTGGAGACATAGAATGGAGGTGTGTGAAGTCAAAACGGAGGTGTGTGAACTCATAGAATGGAGGTGTGTGAAGTCACAGAATGGAGGTGTGTGAAGTCAGAATGGAGGTGTGAAGTCATAGAATGG
Source organism: Megascapheus bottae (assembly GCA_024803745.1). Taxonomy (NCBI): domain Eukaryota; kingdom Metazoa; phylum Chordata; class Mammalia; order Rodentia; family Geomyidae; genus Megascapheus; species Megascapheus bottae. Next base: position 61,582 of record JANJXV010001657.1, read on the forward strand.
GGGTGGGTGAAGTCATAGAAAGGAGGTGTGGGAAGTCATAGAATGGAGAAGTGTGAAGTCATAGAGTGGAGGTGAGTGAAGTCACAGATTCGAAATCTGTGAAGTCATAGAATGGAGGTTTGTGAAGTCAGAATGGAGGTGTGTGAACTCATAGAATGGAGGTGTGTGAAGTCACAATGGAGGTGTGTGAAGTCATAGAATGGAGGTGTTTGAAGTTACAGAATGGAGGTGTGTGAAGTCATAGAATGGAGGTGTGTGAAGTCAGAATGGAGGTGTGTGAAGTTACAGAATGGAGGTGTGTGAAGTCATACAATGGAGGTGTGTGAAGTCACAGAATGGAGGTGTGAGAAGTCATAGAATGGAAGTGTGTGAAGTCATAGAATGGAGGTGTGTGAAGTCACAGAATGGAGGTGTGTGAAGTAACAGAATGGAGGTGTGTGAAGTCACAGAATGGAAGTGGGTGAACTCACAATGGAGGTGTGTGAAGTCACACAACGGAGGTGTGTTAAGTCAGAAGGGAGGTGTGTGAAGTCACAGAATGGAGATGTGTGAACTCAGAATGGAGGTGTGGGAAGTCACAGAATGGAGGTTTGTGAAGTCATAGAATGGAGGTGTGTGAGGTCATAGAATGGATGTTTCTGAAGTATGAATGAAGGTGTGTGAAGTCATAGAATGGAGGTGTGTGAAGTCATAGAAGGGAGGTGTGTAAAGTCACAGAATGGAGGTGTGTGAAGTCAGAATGGAGGTGTGAAGTCATAGAATAGAGGTGGGTGAAGGCATAGAAAAGAGTTGTGGGAAGTCATAGAATAGAGGAGTGTGAAGTCATAGAATGGAGGTGAGTGAATCACACATTCGAAGTCTGTGAAGTCATACATTGGAGGTGTTTGAAGTCATAGATGGAGGTGTGTGAAGTCACAGTATTGAGGTGTGTGAAATCATAGAATATTATTTTGTGAATTCACAGAATGGAGCTGTGTGAAGTCAGAATGGAGGAGTGTGAAGTCATAGAATGGAGGTGTGTGAAGTCAGAAAGGAGGTGTGTGAACTCATAGAATGGACGTGTGTAAAGTCACAATGGAGGTGTGTGAAGACATAGAATGGAGGTGTGTGAAGTCACAGAATGGAGGTGTGTGACGTCATAGTATGGAGGTGTGTGAAATCATAGAATGGAGTTTTGTGAATTCAGAGATTGGAGGAGTGTGAAGTCAGAATGGCGGTGTGTGAAGTCAAAATGGAGGTGTGTGAAATCAGAGAATGGAGGTGTGTGAAGTCAATGAATGGACTTGTGTGAAGTCAAAATTGTGGTGTGTGAAGTCAAAAATGCAGGTGTGTGAAGTCACAGAATGGAGGTTTGTGAAGTCAAAATGGAGGTGTGTGAAGTCAAAGAATGGATGTGTATGAAGTCATAGAATGGAGGTGTATGAAGTCATGGAATGGAGGTTTGTGAAGGCAAACATTGGAACTGTGTGAAGTTACAGAATGGAGGTGTGTGAAGTCATAGAATGGAGGTGTGTGAAGTCCGAGAATGGAGGTGTTTGAAGTCAGAATGCAGGTGTGTGAAGTCATAGAATGGAGGTGTGTGAAGTCATAGAATGGAGGTGTGTGAAGTCATAGATTGGAAGTGTGTGAAGTCAAAGATTGGAGGTGTGTGAAGTCATAGAATGGAGGTGTGTGAACTCAAAGAATGGAGGTGTGTAAAGTCATAGAATGGAGGTGTGTGAAGTCACAGAATGGTGGTGTGTGAAGTCAGAATGGAGGTGTGTGAAGTCACAGAATGGAGGTGTGTGAAGTCACAGAATGGTGGTGTGTGAAGTCATAGAATGGACGTGTGTGAAGTCATAGAATGGAGGTGTGTTAAGTCATAGAATGGAGGTGTGGAAGTCACAGAATGGAGGTGGGTGAAGTCACAGAATGGTGTTGTGTGAACTCAGAATTGAGGTGTGTGAAGTCACAGAATGGAGGTGTGTGAAGTTATACAATGGAGGTGCTTGAAGTCACAGAATGGAGGTGTGTGAATTCATAGAATGGAGGTGTGTGAATTCATAGAATGGAGGTGTGTGAAGTCATAGAATGGAGGTGTGTGAAGTCACAGAATTGAGGTGTGTGAAGTAACAGAATGGAGGTGTGTGAAGTCACAGAATGGAAGTGGGTGAACTCACAATGGAGGTGTGTGAAGTCACAGAACGGAGGTGTGTGAAGTCAGAAGGGAGGTGTGTGAAGTCACAGAATGGAGATGTGTCAACTCAGAATGGAGGTGTGGGAAGTCACAGAATGGAGGTGTTTGAAGTCACGGAATGGAGGTGTGTGAAGTCACAGAATGGAGGTGTGTGAACTCAGAATGGAGGTGTGAGAAGTCACAGATTGGAGGTGTGTGAAGTCATAGAATGGAAGTGTGTGAAGTCATAGAATGGAGGTTTGTGAATTAAGAATGGAGGTGTGTGAAGTCACCGAATGGAGTTGTGTGAGCTCAGAATGGAGGTGTGTGATGTCAGAGAATGGAGGTGTTTGAAGTCACGGAATGGAGGTGTGTGAAGTCACAGAATGGAGGTATCTGAAGTCAGAATCGAGGTGTGAAGTCATAGAATAGAGGTGGGTGAAGTCATAGAAAGGAGGTGTGGGAAGTCATAGAATGGAGCAGTGTGAAATCATAGAATGTAGGTGAGTGAAGTCACAGATTCGAGGTCTGTGAAGTCATAGAATGGAGGTGTGTGAAGTAAGAATGGAGTTGTGTGAAGTCATAGAATGGAGGTGTGTGAACTCATAGAATGGAGGTGTGTGACTTCACAATGGAAGTGTGTGAATTCACAGAATGGAGGGGTGTGAAGTCATACATTGGTGTGTGAAGTCAGAATGGAGGTGTGTGAAGTCACAGAATTGAGGTATGTGAACTCAGAATGGAGGTGTGTGAAGTCATAGATGGAGGTGTGTGACGTCATAGTATGGAGGTGAGTGAAATCATAGAATGGAGTTTTGTGAATTCACAGAATGGAGGAGTGTGAAGTCAGAATGGCGGTGTGAAGTCAAAATGGAGGTCTGTGAAGTCAGAGAATGGAGGTGTGTGAAGTCAATGAATGGACTTGTGTGAAGTCAAAATTTTGGTGTGTGAAGTCAAAAATGCAGGTGTGTGAAGTCACAGAATGGAGGTGTGTGAAGTCAAAATGTAGGTGTGTGAAGTCAAAGAATGGATGTGTGTGAAGTCATAGAATGGAGGTGTATGAAGTCATGGAATGGAGGTTTGTGAAGTCAAACATTGGAAGTGTGTGAAGTTACAGAATGGAGGTGTGTGAAGTCATAGAATGGAGGTGTGTGAAGTCAGAGAATGGAGGTGTTTGAAGTCAGAATGCAGGTGTGTGAAGTCATAGAATGGAGGTGTGTGAAGTCATAGAATGGAGGTGTGTGAAGTCATAGATTGGAAGTGTGTGAAGACATAGATTGGAGGTGTGTGAAGTCATAGAATGGAGGTGTGTGAAGTCAAAGAATGGTGTTGTGTGAAGTCATAGAATGGAGGTGTGTGAAGTCACAATGCAGGTGTGTGAACTCCTAGAATGGAGGTGGGTGAAGTCACAATGCAGGTGTGTGAAGTCATAGAATGGAGGTGTGTAAAGTCATAGAATGGAGGTGGTGAAGTGACAGAATGGAGGTGTGTGAAGTCACAGAATGGAGGTGTGTGAAGTCACAGAATGGTGGTGTGTGAAGTCCTAGAATGGAGGTGTGTGAAGTCCTAGAATGGAGGTGTGTGAACTCATAGAATGGAGGTGTGTGACGTCACAATAGAAGTGTGTGAATTCACAGATTGGAGGTGTGTGAAGTCATACATTGGAGGTGTGTGAAGCCAGAATGGAGGTGTGTGAACTCAGAATGGAGGTGTTTGAAGTCATAAATGGATGTGTGTGAAGTCACAGTATGGAGGTGTGTGAAATCATAGAATATAATTTTGTGAATTCACAGAATGGAGCTGTGTGAAGTCAGAATGGAGGAGTGTGAAGTCATAGAATGGAGGTGTGTGAAGTCAGAATGGAGGTGTGTGAACTCTTAGAATGGACGTGTGTGAAGTCACAATGGAGGTGTGTGAAGACATAGAATGGAGGTGTGTGAAGTCACAGAATGGACGTGTGTGAAGTCATAGAATGGAGGTGTGTGAAAACATAGAATGGAGGTGTGTGAAGTCATAGAATGGATGTTTCTGAAGTAAGAATGAAGGTGTTTGGAGACATAGAATGGAGGTGTGTGAAGTCAAAATGGAGGTGTGTGAACTCATAGAATGGTGGTGTGTGAAGTCACAGAATGGAGGTGTGTGAAGTCACAGAATGGAGGTGTGTGAAGTAACAGAATGGAGGTGTGTGAAGTCACAGAATGGAAGTGGGTGAACTCACAATGGAGGTGTGTGAAGTCACAGAACGGAGGTGTGTGAAGTCAGAAGGGAGGTGTGTGAAGTCACAGAATGGAGATGTGTCAACTCAGAATGGAGGTGTGGGAAGTCACAGAATGGAGGTGTTTGAAGTCACGGAATGGAGGTGTGTGAAGTCACAGAATGGAGGTGTGTGAACTCAGAATGGAGGTGTGAGAAGTCACAGATTGGAGGTGTGTGAAGTCATAGAATGGAAGTGTGTGAAGTCATAGAATGGAGGTTTGTGAATTAAGAATGGAGGTGTGTGAAGTCACCGAATGGAGTTGTGTGAGCTCAGAATGGAGGTGTGTGATGTCAGAGAATGGAGGTGTTTGAAGTCACGGAATGGAGGTGTGTGATGTCACTGAATGGAGGTATCTGAAGTCAGAATCGAGGTGTGAAGTCATAGAATAGAGGTGGGTGAAGTCATAGAAAGGAGGTGTGGGAAGTCATAGAATGGAGCAGTGTGAAATCATAGAATGTAGGTGAGTGAAGTCACAGATTCGAGGTCTGTGAAGTCATAGAATGGAGGTGTGTGAAGTAAGAATGGAGTTGTGTGAAGTCATAGAATGGAGGTGTGTGAACTCATAGAATGGAGGTGTGTGACTTCACAATGGAAGTGTGTGAATTCACAGAATGGAGGGGTGTGAAGTCATACATTGGTGTGTGAAGTCAGAATGGAGGTGTGTGAAGTCACAGAATTGAGGTATGTGAACTCAGAATGGAGGTGTGTGAAGTCATAGATGGAGGTGTGTGACGTCATAGTATGGAGGTGAGTGAAATCATAGAATGGAGTTTTGTGAATTCACAGAATGGAGGAGTGTGAAGTCAGAATGGCGGTGTGAAGTCAAAATGGAGGTCTGTGAAGTCAGAGAATGGAGGTGTGTGAAGTCAATGAATGGACTTGTGTGAAGTCAAAATTTTGGTGTGTGAAGTCAAAAATGCAGGTGTGTGAAGTCACAGAATGGAGGTGTGTGAAGTCAAAATGTAGGTGTGTGAAGTCAAAGAATGGATGTGTGTGAAGTCATAGAATGGAGGTGTATGAAGTCATGGAATGGAGGTTTGTGAAGTCAAACATTGGAAGTGTGTGAAGTTACAGAATGGAGGTGTGTGAAGTCATAGAATGGAGGTGTGTGAAGTCAGAGAATGGAGGTGTTTGAAGTCAGAATGCAGGTGTGTGAAGTCATAGAATGGAGGTGTGTGAAGTCATAGAATGGAGGTGTGTGAAGTCATAGATTGGAAGTGTGTGAAGACATAGATTGGAGGTGTGTGAAGTCATAGAATGGAGGTGTGTGAAGTCAAAGAATGGTGTTGTGTGAAGTCATAGAATGGAGGTATGTGAAGTCACAATGCAGGTGTGTGAACTCCTAGAATGGAGGTGGGTGAAGTCACAATGCAGGTGTGTGAAGTCATAGAATGGAGGTGTGTAAAGTCATAGAATGGAGGTGGTGAAGTGACAGAATGGAGGTGTGTGAAGTCACAGAATGGAGGTGTGTGAAGTCCTAGAATGGTGGTGTGTGAAGTCCTAGAATGGAGGTGTGTGAAGTCCTAGAATGGAGGTGTGTGAACTCATAGAATGGAGGTGTGTGACGTCACAATAGAAGTGTGTGAATTCACAGAATGGAGGTGTGTGAAGTCATACATTGGAGGTGTGTGAAGCCAGAATGTAGGTGTGTGAACTCAGAATGGAGGTGTTTGAAGTCATAGATGGATGTGTGTGAAGTCACAGTATGGAGGTGTGTGAAATCATAGAATATAATTTTGTGAATTCACAGAATGGAGCTGTGTGAAGTCAGAATGGAGGAGTGTGAAGTCATAGAATGGAGGTGTGTGAAGTCAGAATGGAGGTGTGTGAACTCATAGAATGGACGTGTGTGAAGTCACAATGGAGGTGTGTGAAGACATAGAATGGAGGTGTGTGAAGTCACAGAATGGACGTGTGTGAAGTCATAGAATGGAGGTGTGTGAAAACATAGAATGGAGGTGTGTGAAGTCATAGAATGGATGTTTCTGAAGTAAGAATGAAGGTGTTTGGAGACATAGAATGGAGGTGTGTGAAGTCAAAATGGAGGTGTGTGAACTCATAGAATGGTGGTGTGTGAAGTCACAGAATGGAGGTGTGTGAAGTCACAGAATGGAGGTGTGTGAAGTAACAGAATGGAGGTGTGTGAAGTCACAGAATGGAAGTGGGTGAACTCACAATGGAGGTGTGTGAAGTCACAGAACGGAGGTGTGTGAAGTCAGAAGGGAGGTGTGTGAAGTCACAGAATGGAGATGTGTCAACTCAGAATGGAGGTGTGGGAAGTCACAGAATGGAGGTGTTTGAAGTCACGGAATGGAGGTGTGTGAAGTCACAGAATGGAGGTGTGTGAACTCAGAATGGAGGTGTGAGAAGTCACAGATTGGAGGTGTGTGAAGTCATAGAATGGAAGTGTGTGAAGTCATAGAATGGAGGTTTGTGAATTAAGAATGGAGGTGTGTGAAGTCACCGAATGGAGTTGTGTGAGCTCAGAATGGAGGTGTGTGATGTCAGAGAATGGAGGTGTTTGAAGTCACGGAATGGAGGTGTGTGAAGTCACAGAATGGAGGTATCTGAAGTCAGAATCGAGGTGTGAAGTCATAGAATAGAGGTGGGTGAAGTCATAGAAAGGAGGTGTGGGAAGTCATAGAATGGAGCAGTGTGAAATCATAGAATGTAGGTGAGTGAAGTCACAGATTCGAGGTCTGTGAAGTCATAGAATGGAGGTGTGTGAAGTAAGAATGGAGTTGTGTGAAGTCATAGAATGGAGGTGTGTGAACTCATAGAATGGAGGTGTGTGACTTCACAATGGAAGTGTGTGAATTCACAGAATGGAGGGGTGTGAAGTCATACATTGGTGTGTGAAGTCAGAATGGAGGTGTGTGAAGTCACAGAATTGAGGTATGTGAACTCAGAATGGAGGTGTGTGAAGTCATAGATGGAGGTGTGTGACGTCATAGTATGGAGGTGAGTGAAATCATAGAATGGAGTTTTGTGAATTCACAGAATGGAGGAGTGTGAAGTCAGAATGGCGGTGTGAAGTCAAAATGGAGGTCTGTGAAGTCAGAGAATGGAGGTGTGTGAAGTCAATGAATGGACTTGTGTGAAGTCAAAATTTTGGTGTGTGAAGTCAAAAATGCAGGTGTGTGAAGTCACAGAATGGAGGTGTGTGAAGTCAAAATGTAGGTGTGTGAAGTCAAAGAATGGATGTGTGTGAAGTCATAGAATGGAGGTGTATGAAGTCATGGAATGGAGGTTTGTGAAGTCAAACATTGGAAGTGTGTGAAGTTACAGAATGGAGGTGTGTGAAGTCATAGAATGGAGGTGTGTGAAGTCAGAGAATGGAGGTGTTTGAAGTCAGAATGCAGGTGTGTGAAGTCATAGAATGGAGGTGTGTGAAGTCATAGAATGGAGGTGTGTGAAGTCATAGATTGGAAGTGTGTGAAGACATAGATTGGAGGTGTGTGAATTCATAGAATGGAGGTGTGTGAAGTCAAAGAATGGTGTTGTGTGAAGTCATAGAATGGAGGTGTGTGAAGTCACAATGCAGGTGTGTGAACTCCTAGAATGGAGGTGGGTGAAGTCACAATGCAGGTGTGTGAAGTCATAGAATGGAGGTGTGTAAAGTCATAGAATGGAGGTGGTGAAGTGACAGAATGGAGGTGTGTGAAGTCACAGAATGGAGGTGTGTGAAGTCCTAGAATGGTGGTGTGTGAAGTCCTAGAATGGAGGTGTGTGAAGTCCTAGAATGGAGGTGTGTGAACTCATAGAATGGAGGTGTGTGACGTCACAATAGAAGTGTGTGAATTCACAGAATGGAGGTGTGTGAAGTCATACATTGGAGGTGTGTGAAGTCAGAATGGAGGTGTGTGAACTCAGAATGGAGGTGTGTGAAGTCACAGTATGGAGGTGTGTGAAATCATAGAATATAATTTTGTGAATTCACAGAATGGAGCTGTGTGAAGTCAGAATGGAGGAGTGTGAAGTCATAGAATGGAGGTGTGTGAAGTCAGAATGGAGGTGTGTGAACTCTTAGAATGGACGTGTGTGAAGTCACAATGGAGGTGTGTGAAGACATAGAATGGAGGTGTGTGAAGTCACAGAATGGACGTGTGTGAAGTCATAGAATGGAGGTGTGTGAAAACATAGAATGGAGGTGTGTGAAGTCATAGAATGGATGTTTCTGAAGTAAGAATGAAGGTGTTTGGAGACATAGAATGGAGGTGTGTGAAGTCAAAATGGAGGTGTGTGAACTCATAGAATGGTGGTGTGTGAAGTCACAGAATGGAGGTGTGTGAAGTCAGAATGGAGGTGTGAAGTCATAGAATGGGGGTGGGTGAAGTCATAGAAAGGAGGTGTGGGAAGTCATAAAATGGAGAAGTGTGAAGTCATAGAGTGAAGGTGAGTGAAGTCCCAGATTCGAAATCTGTGAAGTCATAGAATGGAGGTTTGTGAAGTCAGAATGGAGGTGTGTGAACTCATAGAATGGAGGTGTGTGAAGTCACAATGGAGGTGTGTGAAGTCATAGAATGGAGGTGTTTGAAGTTACAGAATGGAGGTGTGTGAAGTCATAGAATGGAGGTGTGTGAAGTCAGAATGGAGGTGTGTTAAGTTACAGAATGGAGGTGTGTGAAGTCATAGAATGGAGGTATGTGAATTCACAGAATGGAGGTGTGAGAAGTCATAGAATGGAAGTGTGTGAAGTCATAGAATGGAGGTGTGTGAAGTCACAGAATTGAGGTGTGTGAACTCATAGAATGGAGGTGTGTGAAGTCACAATGGAGGTGTGTGAAGTCATAGAATGGAGGTGTTTGAAGTTACAGAATGCAGTTCTGTGAAGTCATAGAATGGAGGTGTTTGAAGTCACGGAATGGAGGTGTGTGAAGTCACAGAATGGAGGTGGGTGAACTCAGAATGGAGGTGTGTGAAGTCATAGAATGGAAGTGTGTGAACTCATAGAATGGAGGTGTGTGAAGTCACAGAATGGAGGTTTGTGAAGTCATAGAATGGAGGTGTGTGAAGTCACAGAATGGAGGTGTGTGAAGTCATAGAATGGAGGTATGTGAACTCACAGAATGGAGGTGTGTAAAGTAAGAATGAAGGTGTGTGAAGTCATAGAATGGAGGTGTGTGATGTCAAAGAATGGAGGTTTGTGAAGTCATAGAATGGAGTTGTGTGAAGTCAGAATGGAGGTGTGTGAAGTCACATAATGGAGGTGTGTCAACTCAAAATTTAGGTGTGTGAAGTCAAAGAATGGAGGTGTGTGAAGTCATTGAATGGAGGTGTGTGAAGTCATAAATGGAGGTGTGTGAAGTTATAGAATGGAGGTGTGTGAAGTCACAGAATGGACGTGTGTGAAGTCAGAATCGAGCTGTGTAGTCATAGATTGGAGGTGGGTGAATTCATAGAAAGGAGGTGTGGGAAGTCATAGAATGGAGGAGTGTGAAGTCATAGAGTGCATGTGAGTGAAATCACAGATTCGAGGTCTGTGAAGTCATAGAATGGAGGTGTGTGATGTCAGAATGGAGGTGTGCGAAGTCATAGAATAGAGGTGCGTGAAGTCAGAATGGAGGTCTGTGAAGTCATAGATGGAGTTGTGTGAAGTCATAGTATGGAGTTGTGTGAAATCATAGAATAGAGTTTTGTGAAGGCACAGAAGAGAGCTGTGTGAATTCAGAATGGAGGTGTGTGAAGTCATAGAATGGAGGTGTGTGAAGTCAGAATGGAGGTGTGAAGTCATAGAATGGAGGTGGGTGAAGTCATAGAACTTAGGTGTGGGAAGTCATAGAAAGGAGAATTGTGAAGTCATAGATTGGAGGTGTGTGAAGTGAAAATGTAGGTGTTCGAAGTCATAGAATAGAGGTGTGTGAAGTCAGAATGGAGGTGTGTTAAGTCAGAATGGAGGTGTGAAGTCATAGAATGAAGGTGGGGAAAGTCATAGAAAGGAGGTGTGGAAAGTCATAGAATGGAGGAGTGTGAAGTCATAGACTGGAGGTGAGTGAAGTCACAGACTCGAGGTCTGTGAAGTCATAGATTGGAGGTGTGTGATGTCAGAATGGAGGTGTGCGAATTCATAGAATAGAGGTTTGTGAAGTCAGAATGGAGGTGTGTGAAGTCATAGAATGGAGGTGTGTGAACTCATAGAATGGAGGTGTGTGACGTCACAATGGAAGTGTGTGAAGTCACAGAATGGAGGTGTGTGAATACATACAATGGATGTGTGTGAAGTCAGAATGGAATTTTGTGAAGTCACAGAATTGAGCTGTGTGAATTCAGAATGGAGGTGTGTGAAGTCATAGAATGGAAGTGTGTGAAGTCATAATGGAGGTGTGTGAACTCATAGAATGGAGGTGTGTGTAGTCACAATGGAGGTGTGTGAAGTCATAGAATGGAGGTGAGTGAAGTCACAGAATGGACGTGTGTGAAGTCATAGAATGGAGGTGTGTGAAGTCATAGAATGGGTGTTTGTGAAGTAAGAATGAAGGTGTGTGAAGTCATAGAATGGAGGTGTGTGAAGTCACAGAATGGAGGTTTGGGAAGTCACAGATTGCAGGAGTGTGAAGTCAGAGAATAGAGGTGTGTGAACCCAGAATGGAGGTGTGTAAAGTCACAGAATTGAGGTGTGTGAAGTCATAGAATGGAGGTGTGTGAAGTCACAGAATGGACGGTATAAAGTCATAGAATGGAGGTGTGTGAAGTCACAGAATTGAGGTGTTTGAAGTCATATATTGGAGGTGTGTGAAATCAAAATGGATGCGTGAAGTCATAGATGGAGGTGTGTGAAGTCATAGAATGGAAGTGTGTGAAGTCACAGATTGGAGGTGTGTGAAGTCACAGATTCGAGTTGTAAGAAGTCACAGAATGAAGATGTGTGAACTCAGAATGGAGGTGTGTGAAGTCACAGAATGGAGATGTGTGAAGTCACAGAATGGAAGTGTGTGAAATCATAGAATGGAGGTGTGTGAAGTCAGAATGGAGGTGTGTGAAGTCACCGAATGGAGGTGTGTGAACTCAGAATGGAGGTGTGTGAAGTCACAGAATGGAGGTTTGTGAAGTCATAGAATGGAGGTGTGGGAAGTCATAGAATGGATGTTTCTGAAGAAAGAATGAAGGTGTGTGAAGCCATAGAATGGAGGTATGTGAACTCATAGAATGGGGGTGTGTGAAGTCACAGAATGGAGGTGTGTGAAGTCAGAATGGAGGTGTGTAGTCATAGATTGGAGGTGGGTGAAGTCATAGAAAGGAGGTGTGGGAAGTCATAGAAAGGAGGAGTGTGAAGTCATAGAGTGCATGTGAGTGAAATCACAGATTCGAGGTCTGTGAAGTCATAGAATGGAGGTGTGTGATGTCACAGAATGGAGGTGTGGGAAGTCACAGATTGGAGGTGTGTGAAGTCCCCGAATTGAGGTGTGTGAACTCAGAATGGAGGTGTGTAAAGTCACAGAATGGAGGTGTGTGAAGTCATAGTATGGAAGTGTGTGAAGTCATACAATGGAGGTGTGTGAAGTCACAGAATGGACAGTTTGAAGTCATAGAATGGAGGTGTGTGAAGTCACAGAATTGAGGTGTTTGAAGTCATATATTGGAGGTGTGTGAAGTCAAAATGGATGTGTGAATTCATAGAATGCAGGTGTGTGAAATCATAGAATAAGGGTGTGTGAGGTCATAGAATGGAGGTTTGTGAAGTCACAGAATGGAGGTGTGTGAAATCATAGAATGAAGGTGTGTGAACTCATAGAATGGAAGTGTGTGAAGTCACAGAATGGAGGTGTGTGAAGTCACAGAATGGAGGTGTGTGAAATCACAGAATAGAGGTGTGTGAACTCAGAATGGAGGTGTGTGAAGTCAGAGAATGGAAGTGTGTGAAGTCAGAATTGAGGTGTGTGAAGTCACAGAATAGAGGTTTGTGAAGTAATAGAATGGACGTGTGTGAATTCATACAATGGAGGTGTGTGAAGTCAGAATGGAATTTTGTGAAGTCACAGAATTGAGCTGTGTGAATTCAGAATGGAGGTGTGTGAAGTCATAGAATGGAGGTGTGTGAAGTCAGAATGGAGGTGTGTGAAGTCATAGAATGGAAGTGTGTGATGTCACAGAATGGAGGTGTGTGAAGTCATAGAATGGAGGTCTGTGAAGTCATAGAATGGGTGTTTGTGAAGTAAGAATGAAGGTGTGTGAATTCATAGAATGGAGGTGTGTGAAGTCACAGAATGGAGGTGTGGGAAGTGACAGATTGCAGGAGTGTGAAGTCACAGAATGGAGGTGTGTGAACCCAGAATGGAGGTGTGTAAAGTCACAGAATGTACGTGTGTGAAGTCATAGAATGGAAGTGTGTGAAGTCATAGAATGGAGTTGTGTGAAGTCACAGAATGGACGGTATGAAGTCATAGAATGGAGGTGTGTGAAGTCACAGAATTGAGGTGTTTGAAGTCATATATTGGAGGTGTGTGAAATCAAAATGGATGTGTGAAGTCATAGAATGGAGGTGTGTGAAATCATAGAATGAGGGTGTGTGAGGTCATAGAATGGAGGTGTGTGAAGTCACAGAATGGAGTTGTGTGAAGTCATAGAATGGAGGTGTGTGAAGTCATAGAAGGGAAGTGTGTGAAGTCACTGAATGGAGGTCTGTGAAGTCAGAGAATGGAGGTGTGTGAAGTCACAGAATGGAGGTGTGTCAACTCAGAATTTAGGTGTGTGAAGTCAAAGAATAGAGGTGTGTGAAGTCATAGAATGGAGGTGTGTGAAGTCATAGAATGGAGGTGTGTGAAGTTATAGAATGGAGGTGTGTGAAGTCACAGAATGGTGGTGTGTGAAGTCAGAATGGAGGTGAGTAGTCATAGATTGGAAGTGGGTGAATTCATAAAAAGGACATGAGGGAAGTCATAGAATGGAGCAGTGTGAAGTCATAGAGTGCAGGTGAGGGAAGTCACAGATTTGAGGTCTGTGAAATCATAGAATGGAGGTGTGTGATGTCAGATTGGAGGTGTGTAAAGTCAAAGAATGTAGGTGTGTGAAGTCATTGAATGGAGGTGTGTGAAGCCACAGAATGGAGGTGTGAGAAGTCAGAATGGAGGTGTGTGAAGTCATAGAATGGAGGTGTGTGAAGTCAGAATAGAGGTGTGTGAACTCATAGAATGGAGGTGTGTGATGTAACAATGGAAGTGTGTGAGGTCATAGAATGGAGGTGTGTGAAGTCACAGAATGGAGGTTTGTGAAGTCATAGAATGGAGGTATGTGAAGTCACAGAATGGAGGTGTGTAAAGTCATGGAATGGAGGTGTGTGAAGTTATAGAATGGAGTTGTGTGATGCCAAAGAATGGAGGTGTGTGAAGTCATAGAATGGAGCTGTGTGAAGTCAGAATGGAGGTGTGTGAAGTCACAGAATGGAGGTGTGTCAACTCAGAATTTAGGTGTGTGATTTCAAAGAATGGAGGTGTGTGAAGTCAAAGAATGGAGGTGTGTGAAGTCATAGAATGGAGGTGTGTGTAGTCACAGAATGGAAGTGTGTGAAGTCACAGAATGGATGTGTGTGAAGTCAGAATGGAGGTGTGAAGTCATAGAATGGAGTTGGGTGAAGTCATAGAAAGGAGGTGTGGGAAGTCATAGATTGGAGGTGTGTGAAGTCATAGAATGGAGGTGTGTGAAGTCAGAATGGAGGTGTGTGAACTCATAGCATGGTACTGTGTGTAGTCACAATGGAGGTGTGTGAAGTCATAGAATGGAGGTGTGTGAAGTTACAGAATGGAGGTGTGTGAAGTCATAGAATGGAGGTGTGTGAAGTCATAGAATGGAGGTGTTTGAAGTCACAGAGTGGAGGTGTGGGAAGTCACAGATTGGAGGTGTGTGAAGTCCCAGAATGTAGGTGTGTGAACTCAGAATGGAGGTGTGTAAAGTTACAGAATGGAGGTGTGTGAAATCATAGAATGGAAGTGTGTGAAGTCATAGAATGGAGGTGTGTGAAGACCCAGAATGGAGGGTTTGAAGTCATAGAATGGAGGTGTGTGAAGTCACAGAATTGAGGTGTTTGAAGTCATATATTGGAGGTGTGTGAAGTCAAAATGGATGTGTGAAGTCATAGAATGGACGTGTGTAAAATCATAGAATGAGGGTGTGTGAGGTCATAGAATGGAGGTTTGTGAAGGCACAGAATGGAGGTGTGTGAAATCATAGAATGAAGGTTGTGAAGTCATAGAAGGGAAGTGTGTGAAGTCACTGAATGGAGGTCTGTGAAGTCACAGAATGGAGGTGTGTGAAGTCACAGAATACAGGTGTGTGAACTCAGAATGGAGGTGTGTGAAGTCAGAGAATGGAGGTGTGTGAAGTCATAGAATGGAAGTGTGTGAAGTCATAGAATGGAGGTGTGTGAAGTCAGAATGGAGGTGAGTGAAGTCACTGAATGGAGTTGTGTGAACTCAGAATGGAGGTGTGTGTAGTCACCGAAAGGAGGTTTGTGAAGTCCTAGAATGGAGGTGTGTGAAGTCATAGAATGGATGTTTCTGAAGTAAGAATGAAGGTGTGTGAAGTCATAGAATGGAGGTGTGTGAAGTCATAGAATGGAGGTGTGTGAAGTCACAGAATGGAGGTGTGTGAAGTCAGAATGGAGGTGTGTAGTCATAGATTGGAGGTGGGTGAAATCATAGAAAGGAGGTGTGGGAAGTCATAGAATGGAGGAGTGTGAAGTCAGAGAGTGCAGGTGAGTGAAGTCACAGATTCGAGGTCTGTGAAATCGTAGAATGGAGGTGTGTGATGTCAGATTGGAGGTGTGTGAAGTCAAAGAATGTAGGTGTGTGAAGTCATTGAATGGAGGTGTGTGAAGTCACAGAATGGAGGTGTGTGAAGTCAGAATAGAGGTGTGCGAAGTCATAGAATGGATGTGTGTGAAGTCAGAATAGAGGTGTGTGAAGTCATAGAATGGAGGTCTGTGAAGTCACAGAATGGATGTGTAGGAAGTCACAGAATGGAGGTGAGTTACGTCACAGAAAGGAGGTGTGTGAACTCAGAATGGAGGTGTGTAAAGTCACAGAATGGAGGTGTGTGAAGTCATAGAATGGAAGTGTGTGAAGTCATAGAATGGAGCTGTGTGAAGTCACAGAATGAACGGTATGAAGTCATAGAATGGAGGTGTGTGAAGTCACAGAATTGCGGTGTTTGAAGTCATATATTGGAGGTGTGTGAAGTCAAAATGTATGTCTGAAGTCACAGAATGGAAGTTTGTGAAGTCATAGAATGGAGGTGTGTGAACTCATAGAATGGATGTTTCTGAAGTAAAAATGAAGGTGTGTGAAGTCAAATAATGTAGGTGTGTGAAGTCACAGAATGGAGGTGTGTGAAGTCAGAATGGAGGTGTGTAGTCATAGATTGGAGGTGGGTGAAGTCATAGAAAGGAGGTGTGGAAAGTCATAGAATGGAGGAGTGTGAAGTCACAGAGTGCAGGTGAGTGAAGTCACAGATTCGAGGTCTGTGAATTCATAGAATGGAGGTGTGTGATGTCAGAATGGAGGTGTGCGAAGTCATAGAATAGAGGTGTGTGAAGTCAGAATGGAGGTGTGTGAAGTCATAGATGGAGTTGTGTGAAGTCATAGTATGGAGGTGTGTGAAATCATAGACTGGAGTTTTGTGAAGTCACAGAATGGAGCTGTGAGAATTCAGAATTGAGGTGTGCGAAGTCAAAGAATGTAGGTGTGTGAAGTCATTGAATGGAGGTGTGTGAAGTCACAGAATGGAGTTGTGTGAAGTCAGAATAGAGGTTTGAGAAGTCATAGAATGGAGGTGTGTGAAGTCAGAATGGAGGTGTATGAAGTCATAGAATGGAGGTGTGTGAAGTCAGAATAGAGGTGTGTGAAGTCACAAAATGGAGGTGTGTGTAGTCACAGAATGGAGGTGTGGGAAGTCACAGAATGGAGGTGTGTGACGTCACAGAATGGAGGTGTGTGAACTCAGAATGGATGTGTGTAAAGTCACAGAATGTAGGTGTGTGAAGTCATAGAATGGAAGTGTGTGAAGTCATAGAATGGAGGTGTGTGAAGTCACAGAATGGACTGTATGAATTCATAGAATGGAGGTGTGTGAAGTTACAGAATTGAGGTGTTTGAAGTCATATATTGGAGGGGTGTGAATTCAAAATGGATGTGTGAAGTCATAGAATGGAGGTGTGTGAAATCATAGAGTGAGGGTGTGTGAGGTCATAGAATGGAGGTGTGTGAAGTCACAGAATGGAGATGTGTGAAGTCATAAAATGGAGGTGTGTGAAGTCATAGAATGGAAATGTGTGAAGTCACACAATGGAGGTGTGTGAAGTCACAGAATGGAGATGTGTAAAGTCACAAAATGGAGGTGTGTGATTCAGAATGGAGGTTTGAGAAGTCACAGAATGGAGGTCTGTGAAGTCATAGAAAGGAAGTGTGTGAAGTCATAGAATGGAGGTGTGTGAAGTCAGAATGGAGATGTGTGAAGTCAACGAATGGAGGTTTGTGAAGTCATAGAATGGAGGTGTGTGAAGTCATAGAATGGAGGTGTGTGAAGTCACAGAATGGAGGTGTGTGAAGTCAGAATAGAGGTGAGTAGTCGTAGTTTGGGGGTGGGTGAAGTCATAGAAGGAAGGTGTGGGAAGTCATAGAATGGAGGAGTATGAAGTCATAGAGTGCAGGTGAGTGAAGTCACAGATTCGAGGTCTATGAAGTCATAGAATGGAGTTGTGTGATGTCAGAATGGAGGTGTGCGAAGTCATAGAACAGAGGTGTGTGAAGTCAGAATGGAGGTGTGTGAAGTCATAGATGAAGTTGTGTGAAGTCATAGTATGGAGGTGTGTGAAATCATAGAATGGAGTTTTGTGAAGTCACAGGATGGAGCTGTGTGAATTCAGAATGGAGGTGTGTGAAGTCATAGAATGGAGGTGTGTGAAGTCAGAATGGAGGTGTGTGAACTCATAGAATGGAGGTGTGTGAAGTCACAGAATTGAAGTGTGTGAACTCATAGAATGGAGATGTGTGACGTCAAAGAATGGAGGTGTGCAAAGTCATAAAATGGAGCTTTGTGAAGTCAGAATGGAGGTGTGTGAAGTCAGACAATGGAGGTGTGTCAACTCAGAATTTAGGTGTGTGAAGTCAAAGAATGGAGGTGTGTGAAGGCATAGAATGCAGGCGTGTGAAGTCATAGAATGGAGGTGTATGAAGTAAGAATGGAGGTGTGTGAAGTCACAGAATTGAGATGTGTGAACACAGAATGGAGGTGTGTGAAGTCATAGATTGGAGGTGTGTGAAGTCATAGAATGGAGGTGTGTGAAGTCATATAATGGAGGTGTGTGAGGACACCGAATGGAGGTGTGTGAAATCAGAATGGAGGTATGAATTCATAGAATGGAGATGGGTGAAGTCACAGAATGGAGGTGTGTGAAATCATAGAATGGATGTGTGTGAAGTCACAGAATGGAGGTTTGTGACGTCACAGAATGAAGTTGTGTGAACTCAGAATGGAGGTGTGTAAAGTCAGAGAATGGAGGTGTGTGAAGTCATAGAATGGAAGTGTGTGAAGTCATAGAA
The DNA here is from genome assembly GCA_024803745.1 of Megascapheus bottae. Classification (NCBI taxonomy): domain Eukaryota; kingdom Metazoa; phylum Chordata; class Mammalia; order Rodentia; family Geomyidae; genus Megascapheus; species Megascapheus bottae. Next base: position 79,526 of record JANJXV010001657.1, read on the forward strand.
TGGAGGTCTGTGAAGTCATAGAATGGGTGTTTGTGAAGTAAGAATGAAGGTGTGTGAATTCATAGAATGGAGGTGTGTGAAGTCACAGAATGGAGGTGTGGGAAGTGACAGATTGCAGGAGTGTGAAGTCACAGAATGGAGGTGTGTGAACCCAGAATGGAGGTGTGTAAAGTCACAGAATGTACGTGTGTGAAGTCATAGAATGGAAGTGTGTGAAGTCATAGAATGGAGGTGTGTGAAGTCACAGAATGGACGGTATGAAGTCATAGAATGGAGGTGTGTGAAGTCACAGAATTGAGGTGTTTGAAGTCATATATTGGAGGTGTGTGAAATCAAAATGGATGTGTGAATTCATAGAATGGAGGTGTGTGAAATCATAGAATAAGGGTGTGTGAGGTCATAGAATGGAGGTTTGTGAAGTCACAGAATGGAGGTGTGTGAAATCATAGAATGAAGGTGTGTGAACTCATAGAATGGAAGTGTGTGAAGTCACAGAATGGAAGTGTGAACTCACAGAATGGAGGAGTGTGAAATCACAGAATAGAGGTGTGTGAACTCAGAATGGAGGTGTGTGAAGTCAGAGAATGGAAGTGTGTGAAGTCAGAATTGAGGTGTGTGAAGTCACAGAATAGAGGTTTGTGAAGTAATAGAATGGAGGTGTGTGAATTCATACAATGGATGTGTGAAGTCAGAATGGAATTTTGTGAAGTCACAGAATTGAGCTGTGTGAATTCAGAATGGAGGTGTGTGAAGTCATAGAATGGAGGTGTGTGAAGTCAGAATGGAGGTGTGTGAAGTCATAGAATGGAAGTGTGTGATGTCACAGAATGGAGGTGTGTGAAGTCATAGAATGGAGGTCTGTGAAGTCATAGAATGGGTGTTTGTGAAGTAAGAATGAAGGTGTGTGAATTCATAGAATGGAGGTGTGTGAAGTCACAGAATGGAGGTGTGGGAAGTGACAGATTGCAGGAGTGTGAAGTCACAGAATGGAGGTGTGTGAACCCAGAATGGAGGTGTGTAAAGTCACAGAATGTACGTGTGTGAAGTCATAGAATGGAAGTGTGTGAAGTCATAGAATGGAGGTGTGTGAAGTCACAGAATGGACGGTATGAAGTCATAGAATGGAGGTGTGTGAAGTCACAGAATTGAGGTGTTTGAAGTCATATATTGGAGGTGTGTGAAATCAAAATGGATGTGTGAAGTCATAGAATGGAGGTGTGTGAAATCATAGAATGAGGGTGTGTGAGGTCATAGAATGGAGGTGTGTGAAGTCACAGAATGGAGTTGTGTGAAGTCATAGAATGGAGGTGTGTGAAGTCATAGAAGGGAAGTGTGTGAAGTCACTGAATGGAGGTCTGTGAAGTCAGAGAATGGAGGTGTGTGAAGTCACAGAATGGAGGTGTGTCAACTCAGAATTTAGGTGTGTGAAGTCAAAGAATAGAGGTGTGTGAAGTCATAGAATGGAGGTGTGTGAAGTCATAGAATGGAGGTGTGTGAAGTTATAGAATGGAGGTGTGTGAAGTCACAGAATGGTGGTGTGTGAAGTCAGAATGGAGGTGAGTAGTCATAGATTGGAAGTGGGTGAATTCATAAAAAGGACATGAGGGAAGTCATAGAATGGAGCAGTGTGAAGTCATAGAGTGCAGGTGAGGGAAGTCACAGATTTGAGGTCTGTGAAATCATAGAATGGAGGTGTGTGATGTCAGATTGGAGGTGTGTAAAGTCAAAGAATGTAGGTGTGTGAAGTCATTGAATGGAGGTGTGTGAAGCCACAGAATGGAGGTGTGAGAAGTCAGAATGGAGGTGTGTGAAGTCATAGAATGGAGGTGTGTGAAGTCAGAATAGAGGTGTGTGAACTCATAGAATGGAGGTGTGTGATGTAACAATGGAAGTGTGTGAGGTCATAGAATGGAGGTGTGTGAAGTCACAGAATGGAGGTTTGTGAAGTCATAGAATGGAGGTATGTGAAGTCACAGAATGGAGGTGTGTAAAGTCATGGAATGGAGGTGTGTGAAGTTATAGAATGGAGTTGTGTGATGCCAAAGAATGGAGGTGTGTGAAGTCATAGAATGGAGCTGTGTGAAGTCAGAATGGAGGTGTGTGAAGTCACAGAATGGAGGTGTGTCAACTCAGAATTTAGGTGTGTGATTTCAAAGAATGGAGGTGTGTGAAGTCAAAGAATGGAGGTGTGTGAAGTCATAGAATGGAGGTGTGTGTAGTCACAGAATGGAAGTGTGTGAAGTCACAGAATGGATGTGTGTGAAGTCAGAATGGAGGTGTGAAGTCATAGAATGGAGTTGGGTGAAGTCATAGAAAGGAGGTGTGGGAAGTCATAGATTGGAGGTGTGTGAAGTCATAGAATGGAGGTGTGTGAAGTCAGAATGGAGGTGTGTGAACTCATAGCATGGTACTGTGTGTAGTCACAATGGAGGTGTGTGAAGTCATAGAATGGAGGTGTGTGAAGTTACAGAATGGAGGTGTGTGAAGTCATAGAATGGAGGTGTGTGAAGTCATAGAATGGAGGTGTTTGAAGTCACAGAGTGGAGGTGTGGGAAGTCACAGATTGGAGGTGTGTGAAGTCCCAGAATGTAGGTGTGTGAACTCAGAATGGAGGTGTGTAAAGTTACAGAATGGAGGTGTGTGAAATCATAGAATGGAAGTGTGTGAAGTCATAGAATGGAGGTGTGTGAAGACCCAGAATGGAGGGTTTGAAGTCATAGAATGGAGGTGTGTGAAGTCACAGAATTGAGGTGTTTGAAGTCATATATTGGAGGTGTGTGAAGTCAAAATGGATGTGTGAAGTCATAGAATGGACGTGTGTAAAATCATAGAATGAGGGTGTGTGAGGTCATAGAATGGAGGTTTGTGAAGGCACAGAATGGAGGTGTGTGAAATCATAGAATGAAGGTTGTGAAGTCATAGAAGGGAAGTGTGTGAAGTCACTGAATGGAGGTCTGTGAAGTCACAGAATGGAGGTGTGTGAAGTCACAGAATACAGGTGTGTGAACTCAGAATGGAGGTGTGTGAAGTCAGAGAATGGAGGTGTGTGAAGTCATAGAATGGAAGTGTGTGAAGTCATAGAATGGAGGTGTGTGAAGTCAGAATGGAGGTGAGTGAAGTCACTGAATGGAGTTGTGTGAACTCAGAATGGAGGTGTGTGTAGTCACCGAAAGGAGGTTTGTGAAGTCCTAGAATGGAGGTGTGTGAAGTCATAGAATGGATGTTTCTGAAGTAAGAATGAAGGTGTGTGAAGTCATAGAATGGAGGTGTGTGAAGTCATAGAATGGAGGTGTGTGAAGTCACAGAATGGAGGTGTGTGAAGTCAGAATGGAGGTGTGTAGTCATAGATTGGAGGTGGGTGAAATCATAGAAAGGAGGTGTGGGAAGTCATAGAATGGAGGAGTGTGAAGTCAGAGAGTGCAGGTGAGTGAAGTCACAGATTCGAGGTCTGTGAAATCGTAGAATGGAGGTGTGTGATGTCAGATTGGAGGTGTGTGAAGTCAAAGAATGTAGGTGTGTGAAGTCATTGAATGGAGGTGTGTGAAGTCACAGAATGGAGGTGTGTGAAGTCAGAATAGAGGTGTGCGAAGTCATAGAATGGATGTGTGTGAAGTCAGAATAGAGGTGTGTGAAGTCATAGAATGGAGGTCTGTGAAGTCACAGAATGGATGTGTAGGAAGTCACAGAATGGAGGTGAGTTACGTCACAGAAAGGAGGTGTGTGAACTCAGAATGGAGGTGTGTAAAGTCACAGAATGGAGGTGTGTGAAGTCATAGAATGGAAGTGTGTGAAGTCATAGAATGGAGCTGTGTGAAGTCACAGAATGAACGGTATGAAGTCATAGAATGGAGGTGTGTGAAGTCACAGAATTGCGGTGTTTGAAGTCATATATTGGAGGTGTGTGAAGTCAAAATGTATGTCTGAAGTCACAGAATGGAAGTTTGTGAAGTCATAGAATGGAGGTGTGTGAACTCATAGAATGGATGTTTCTGAAGTAAAAATGAAGGTGTGTGAAGTCAAATAATGTAGGTGTGTGAAGTCACAGAATGGAGGTGTGTGAAGTCAGAATGGAGGTGTGTAGTCATAGATTGGAGGTGGGTGAAGTCATAGAAAGGAGGTGTGGAAAGTCATAGAATGGAGGAGTGTGAAGTCACAGAGTGCAGGTGAGTGAAGTCACAGATTCGAGGTCTGTGAATTCATAGAATGGAGGTGTGTGATGTCAGAATGGAGGTGTGCGAAGTCATAGAATAGAGGTGTGTGAAGTCAGAATGGAGGTGTGTGAAGTCATAGATGGAGTTGTGTGAAGTCATAGTATGGAGGTGTGTGAAATCATAGACTGGAGTTTTGTGAAGTCACAGAATGGAGCTGTGAGAATTCAGAATTGAGGTGTGCGAAGTCAAAGAATGTAGGTGTGTGAAGTCATTGAATGGAGGTGTGTGAAGTCACAGAATGGAGTTGTGTGAAGTCAGAATAGAGGTTTGAGAAGTCATAGAATGGAGGTGTGTGAAGTCAGAATGGAGGTGTATGAAGTCATAGAATGGAGGTGTGTGAAGTCAGAATAGAGGTGTGTGAAGTCACAAAATGGAGGTGTGTGTAGTCACAGAATGGAGGTGTGGGAAGTCACAGAATGGAGGTGTGTGACGTCACAGAATGGAGGTGTGTGAACTCAGAATGGATGTGTGTAAAGTCACAGAATGTAGGTGTGTGAAGTCATAGAATGGAAGTGTGTGAAGTCATAGAATGGAGGTGTGTGAAGTCACAGAATGGACTGTATGAATTCATAGAATGGAGGTGTGTGAAGTTACAGAATTGAGGTGTTTGAAGTCATATATTGGAGGGGTGTGAATTCAAAATGGATGTGTGAAGTCATAGAATGGAGGTGTGTGAAATCATAGAGTGAGGGTGTGTGAGGTCATAGAATGGAGGTGTGTGAAGTCACAGAATGGAGATGTGTGAAGTCATAAAATGGAGGTGTGTGAAGTCATAGAATGGAAATGTGTGAAGTCACACAATGGAGGTGTGTGAAGTCACAGAATGGAGATGTGTAAAGTCACAAAATGGAGGTGTGTGATTCAGAATGGAGGTTTGAGAAGTCACAGAATGGAGGTCTGTGAAGTCATAGAAAGGAAGTGTGTGAAGTCATAGAATGGAGGTGTGTGAAGTCAGAATGGAGATGTGTGAAGTCAACGAATGGAGGTTTGTGAAGTCATAGAATGGAGGTGTGTGAAGTCATAGAATGGAGGTGTGTGAAGTCACAGAATGGAGGTGTGTGAAGTCAGAATAGAGGTGAGTAGTCGTAGTTTGGGGGTGGGTGAAGTCATAGAAGGAAGGTGTGGGAAGTCATAGAATGGAGGAGTATGAAGTCATAGAGTGCAGGTGAGTGAAGTCACAGATTCGAGGTCTATGAAGTCATAGAATGGAGTTGTGTGATGTCAGAATGGAGGTGTGCGAAGTCATAGAACAGAGGTGTGTGAAGTCAGAATGGAGGTGTGTGAAGTCATAGATGAAGTTGTGTGAAGTCATAGTATGGAGGTGTGTGAAATCATAGAATGGAGTTTTGTGAAGTCACAGGATGGAGCTGTGTGAATTCAGAATGGAGGTGTGTGAAGTCATAGAATGGAGGTGTGTGAAGTCAGAATGGAGGTGTGTGAACTCATAGAATGGAGGTGTGTGAAGTCACAGAATTGAAGTGTGTGAACTCATAGAATGGAGATGTGTGACGTCAAAGAATGGAGGTGTGCAAAGTCATAAAATGGAGCTTTGTGAAGTCAGAATGGAGGTGTGTGAAGTCAGACAATGGAGGTGTGTCAACTCAGAATTTAGGTGTGTGAAGTCAAAGAATGGAGGTGTGTGAAGGCATAGAATGCAGGCGTGTGAAGTCATAGAATGGAGGTGTATGAAGTAAGAATGGAGGTGTGTGAAGTCACAGAATTGAGATGTGTGAACACAGAATGGAGGTGTGTGAAGTCATAGATTGGAGGTGTGTGAAGTCATAGAATGGAGGTGTGTGAAGTCATATAATGGAGGTGTGTGAGGACACCGAATGGAGGTGTGTGAAATCAGAATGGAGGTATGAATTCATAGAATGGAGATGGGTGAAGTCACAGAATGGAGGTGTGTGAAATCATAGAATGGATGTGTGTGAAGTCACAGAATGGAGGTTTGTGACGTCACAGAATGAAGTTGTGTGAACTCAGAATGGAGGTGTGTAAAGTCAGAGAATGGAGGTGTGTGAAGTCATAGAATGGAAGTGTGTGAAGTCATAGAATGGAGGTCTGTGAAGTCATAGAATGGGTGTTTGTGAAGTAAGAATGAAGGTGTGTGAATTCATAGAATGGAGGTGTGTGAAGTCACAGAATGGAGGTGTGGGAAGTGACAGATTGCAGGAGTGTGAAGTCACAGAATGGAGGTGTGTGAACCCAGAATGGAGGTGTGTAAAGTCACAGAATGTACGTGTGTGAAGTCATAGAATGGAAGTGTGTGAAGTCATAGAATGGAGGTGTGTGAAGTCACAGAATGGACGGTATGAAGTCATAGAATGGAGGTGTGTGAAGTCACAGAATTGAGGTGTTTGAAGTCATATATTGGAGGTGTGTGAAATCAAAATGGATGTGTGAATTCATAGAATGGAGGTGTGTGAAATCATAGAATAAGGGTGTGTGAGGTCATAGAATGGAGGTTTGTGAAGTCACAGAATGGAGGTGTGTGAAATCATAGAATGAAGGTGTGTGAACTCATAGAATGGAAGTGTGTGAAGTCACAGAATGGAAGTGTGAACTCACAGAATGGAGGAGTGTGAAATCACAGAATAGAGGTGTGTGAACTCAGAATGGAGGTGTGTGAAGTCAGAGAATGGAAGTGTGTGAAGTCAGAATTGAGGTGTGTGAAGTCACAGAATAGAGGTTTGTGAAGTAATAGAATGGAGGTGTGTGAATTCATACAATGGATGTGTGAAGTCAGAATGGAATTTTGTGAAGTCACAGAATTGAGCTGTGTGAATTCAGAATGGAGGTGTGTGAAGTCATAGAATGGAGGTGTGTGAAGTCAGAATGGAGGTGTGTGAAGTCATAGAATGGAAGTGTGTGATGTCACAGAATGGAGGTGTGTGAAGTCATAGAATGGAGGTCTGTGAAGTCATAGAATGGGTGTTTGTGAAGTAAGAATGAAGGTGTGTGAATTCATAGAATGGAGGTGTGTGAAGTCACAGAATGGAGGTGTGGGAAGTGACAGATTGCAGGAGTGTGAAGTCACAGAATGGAGGTGTGTGAACCCAGAATGGAGGTGTGTAAAGTCACAGAATGTACGTGTGTGAAGTCATAGAATGGAAGTGTGTGAAGTCATAGAATGGAGGTGTGTGAAGTCACAGAATGGACGGTATGAAGTCATAGAATGGAGGTGTGTGAAGTCACAGAATTGAGGTGTTTGAAGTCATATATTGGAGGTGTGTGAAATCAAAATGGATGTGTGAAGTCATAGAATGGAGGTGTGTGAAATCATAGAATGAGGGTGTGTGAGGTCATAGAATGGAGGTGTGTGAAGTCACAGAATGGAGTTGTGTGAAGTCATAGAATGGAGGTGTGTGAAGTCATAGAAGGGAAGTGTGTGAAGTCACTGAATGGAGGTCTGTGAAGTCAGAGAATGGAGGTGTGTGAAGTCACAGAATGGAGGTGTGTCAACTCAGAATTTAGGTGTGTGAAGTCAAAGAATAGAGGTGTGTAAAGTCATAGAATGGAGGTGTGTGAAGTCATAGAATGGAGGTGTGTGAAGTTATAGAATGGAGGTGTGTGAAGTCACAGAATGGTGGTGTGTGAAGTCAGAATGGAGGTGAGTAGTCATAGATTGGAAGTGGGTGAATTCATAAAAAGGACATGAGGGAAGTCATAGAATGGAGCAGTGTGAAGTCATAGAGTGCAGGTGAGGGAAGTCACAGATTTGAGGTCTGTGAAATCATAGAATGGAGGTGTGTGATGTCAGATTGGAGGTGTGTAAAGTCAAAGAATGTAGGTGTGTGAAGTCATTGAATGGAGGTGTGTGAAGCCACAGAATGGAGGTGTGAGAAGTCAGAATGGAGGTGTGTGAAGTCATAGAATGGAGGTGTGTGAAGTCAGAATAGAGGTGTGTGAACTCATAGAATGGAGGTGTGTGATGTAACAATGGAAGTGTGTGAGGTCATAGAATGGAGGTGTGTGAAGTCACAGAATGGAGGTTTGTGAAGTCATAGAATGGAGGTATGTGAAGTCACAGAATGGAGGTGTGTAAAGTCATGGAATGGAGGTGTGTGAAGTTATAGAATGGAGTTGTGTGATGCCAAAGAATGGAGGTGTGTGAAGTCATAGAATGGAGCTGTGTGAAGTCAGAATGGAGGTGTGTGAAGTCACAGAATGGAGGTGTGTCAACTCAGAATTTAGGTGTGTGATTTCAAAGAATGGAGGTGTGTGAAGTCAAAGAATGGAGGTGTGTGAAGTCATAGAATGGAGGTGTGTGTAGTCACAGAATGGAAGTGTGTGAAGTCACAGAATGGATGTGTGTGAAGTCAGAATGGAGGTGTGAAGTCATAGAATGGAGTTGGGTGAAGTCATAGAAAGGAGGTGTGGGAAGTCATAGATTGGAGGTGTGTGAAGTCATAGAATGGAGGTGTGTGAAGTCAGAATGGAGGTGTGTGAACTCATAGCATGGTACTGTGTGTAGTCACAATGGAGGTGTGTGAAGTCATAGAATGGAGGTGTGTGAAGTTACAGAATGGAGGTGTGTGAAGTCATAGAATGGAGGTGTGTGAAGTCATAGAATGGAGGTGTTTGAAGTCACAGAGTGGAGGTGTGGGAAGTCACAGATTGGAGGTGTGTGAAGTCCCAGAATGTAGGTGTGTGAACTCAGAATGGAGGTGTGTAAAGTTACAGAATGGAGGTGTGTGAAATCATAGAATGGAAGTGTGTGAAGTCATAGAATGGAGGTGTGTGAAGACCCAGAATGGAGTGTTTGAAGTCATAGAATGGAGGTGTGTGAAGTCACAGAATTGAGGTGTTTGAAGTCATATATTGGAGGTGTGTGAAGTCAAAATGGATGTGTGAAGTCATAGAATGGACGTGTGTAAAATCATAGAATGAGGGTGTGTGAGGTCATAGAATGGAGGTTTGTGAAGGCACAGAATGGAGGTGTGTGAAATCATAGAATGAAGGTTGTGAAGTCATAGAAGGGAAGTGTGTGAAGTCACTGAATGGAGGTCTGTGAAGTCACAGAATGGAGGTGTGTGAAGTCACAGAATACAGGTGTGTGAACTCAGAATGGAGGTGTGTGAAGTCAGAGAATGGAGGTGTGTGAAGTCATAGAATGGAAGTGTGTGAAGTCATAGAATGGAGGTGTGTGAAGTCAGAATGGAGGTGAGTGAAGTCACTGAATGGAGTTGTGTGAACTCAGAATGGAGGTGTGTGTAGTCACCGAAAGGAGGTTTGTGAAGTCCTAGAATGGAGGTGTGTGAAGTCATAGAATGGATGTTTCTGAAGTAAGAATGAAGGTGTGTGAAGTCAGAGAATGGAGGTGTGTGAAGTCATAGAATGGAGGTGTGTGAAGTCACAGAATGGAGGTGTGTGAAGTCAGAATGGAGGTGTGTAGTCATAGATTGGAGGTGGGTGAAATCATAGAAAGGAGGTGTGGGAAGTCATAGAATGGAGGAGTGTGAAGTCAGAGAGTGCAGGTGAGTGAAGTCACAGATTCGAGGTCTGTGAAATCGTAGAATGGAGGTGTGTGATGTCAGATTGGAGGTGTGTGAAGTCAAAGAATGTAGGTGTGTGAAGTCATTGAATGGAGGTGTGTGAAGTCACAGAATGGAGGTGTGTGAAGTCAGAATAGAGGTGTGCGAAGTCATAGAATGGATGTGTGTGAAGTCAGAATAGAGGTGTGTGAAGTCATAGAATGGAGGTCTGTGAAGTCACAGAATGGATGTGTAGGAAGTCACAGAATGGAGGTGAGTTACGTCACAGAAAGGAGGTGTGTGAACTCAGAATGGAGGTGTGTAAAGTCACAGAATGGAGGTGTGTGAAGTCATAGAATGGAAGTGTGTGAAGTCATAGAATGGAGCTGTGTGAAGTCACAGAATGAACGGTATGAAGTCATAGAATGGAGGTGTGTGAAGTCACAGAATTGAGGTGTTTGAAGTCATATATTGGAGGTGTGTGAAGTCAAAATGTATGTCTGAAGTCACAGAATGGAAGTTTGTGAAGTCATAGAATGGAGGTGTGTGAACTCATAGAATGGATGTTTCTGAAGTAAAAATGAAGGTGTGTGAAGTCAAATAATGTAGGTGTGTGAAGTCACAGAATGGAGGTGTGTGAAGTCAGAATGGAGGTGTGTAGTCATAGATTGGAGGTGGGTGAAGTCATAGAAAGGAGGTGTGGAAAGTCATAGAATGGAGGAGTGTGAAGTCACAGAGTGCAGGTGAGTGAAGTCACAGATTCGAGGTCTGTGAATTCATAGAATGGAGGTGTGTGATGTCAGAATGGAGGTGTGTGAAGTCATAGATGGAGTTGTGTGAAGTCATAGTATGGAGGTGTGTGAAATCATAGACTGGAGTTTTGTGAAGTCACAGAATGGAGATGTGAGAATTCAGAATTGAGGTGTGCGAAGTCAAAGAATGTAGGTGTGTGAAGTCATTGAATGGAGGTGTGTGAAGTCACAGAATGGAGTTGTGTGAAGTCAGAATAGAGGTTTGAGAAGTCATAGAATGGAGGTGTGTGAAGTCAGAATGGAGGTGTATGAAGTCATAGAATGGAGGTGTGTGAAGTCAGAATAGAGGTGTGTGAAGTCACAAAATGGAGGTGTGTGTAGTCACAGAATGGAGGTGTGGGAAGTCACAGAATGGAGGTGTGTGACGTCACAGAATGGAGGTGTGTGAACTCAGAATGGATGTGTGTAAAGTCACAGAATGTAGGTGTGTGAAGTCATAGAATGGAAGTGTGTGAAGTCATAAAATGGAGGTGTGTGAAGTCACAGAATGGACTGTATGAATTCATAGAATGGAGGTGTGTGAAGTTACAGAATTGAGGTGTTTGAAGTCATATATTGGAGGGGTGTGAATTCAAAATGGATGTGTGAAGTCATAGAATGGAGGTGTGTGAAATCATAGAGTGAGGGTGTGTGAGGTCATAGAATGGAGGTGTGTGAAGTCACAGAATGGAGATGTGTGAAGTCATAAAATGGAGGTGTGTGAAGTCATAGAATGGAAATGTGTGAAGTCACACAATGGAGGTGTGTGAAGTCACAGAATGGAGATGTGTAAAGTCACAAAATGGAGGTGTGTGATTCAGAATGGAGGTTTGAGAAGTCACAGAATGGAGGTCTGTGAAGTCATAGAAAGGAAGTGTGTGAAGTCATAGAATGGAGGTGTGTGAAGTCAGAATGGAGATGTGTGAAGTCAACGAATGGAGGTTTGTGAAGTCATAGAATGGAGGTGTGTGAAGTCATAGAATGGAGGTGTGTGAAGTCACAGAATGGAGGTGTGTGAAGTCAGAATAGAGGTGAGTAGTCGTAGTTTGGGGGTGGGTGAAGTCATAGAAGGAAGGTGTGGGAAGTCA